>JAMQGT020012319.1:0-87500 GCA_024447675.2 Pterophyllum scalare | reverse complement strand
TGTCCAAGAGGCCAGCATATGCAGCTCTGCTGCTTGAGCCCAGTTACTCATAATCCATGCTGTCTTTCATTTAGCAGGAAGAGCGGTTGGCGTATTGTGATATGGAAATAAGAGGAACTGATCAAAGCTCTCCTCCCCTGGATGAGCTCCTCATTTGTCTCTCCAAGGACTCCCAGCCTGCCAAGCAATGCATCTCCTAATACAGACGTTTCAGCACTCATGCCCAACCACTCACCATCATTAAAATTTCATACACACACACAGAGACGGATTCCCGCGAGCCCTGCAGGCTCCACTGTACCCACCTGCCTGACTCCTCCTCACCTGCCCTGTTGTAGCTGGCTGATTGGACTTGTCTGAAGAGAGATGTGCATCAGTGGATGACTGATTTATTAGGACACTATTGAGAGGGAGTGTGATGGCAGTGGTGAAGCAGGAGGTTTACATTTAGATATTTATCAGCTCAGCTCATGCCTGTGAAAATCTGAAAGTGTGTTAAAAGGTGGCAAAGAAATTCTAGAGGAGGATAATGGAAGCATTGTAATGTTCTAAATAATTGATTTCACAGAAAGCTGCAACAGGGTCAAGTCAAGATAAAGTGGTTACATGTATTCAACAATACATTTTAGAATCTGATTTATCACAAATGCCAAACCACAATATGACATGGACTGATTTATAGCGACAAATTGCACAATACTGGCTTGTTTACTTTTATATTCCAGACACATCCATTCATGTGTCAAAGAAAAGGATACATATTAAGACATAAAAATATTTTTAAAAACATTAAAATCCCAGCTCGCCCCTTCAGGTGGTCTTTTTGCCCTCTAAGCTCGGGTCCTCTACCAGAGGCCTGGGAACTTGAGGGTCCTGCCCCAGGATTGCGCTCTTCTGGACAGAAATCTCATATGTCGTTCCAGGAATCTGGTGGAGTATCTCTCCCGGTTTGGGGGACTGCCTCGGGCGTTCTGATTACCACGAGGACCACTGTTACCTTCATCTTCCACATACTTTCCAGCTCCTCTCTTAGCCCCTGGTATTTATCGAGCTTCTTGTGTTCCTTCTTCTTGGTGTTGCCGTCACTTGGTATTGCAACGTCTATTACTACGACCTTCTTCCTTTGTTTGTTTGCGGTTGGTTAGCCATCACAAGTTTGTCTGTCTGTATCTGGAAGTCCCACAGGATCTTAACTCTGTTGTTCTCAACCACCATTGGGGGCGTATCCCATTTTGACCTCAGGACTTCCAGGTCATACTCAGCACAGATGTTCTTGTATACTATGCCGGCCACTTGGTTATGTATGTATGTATGCCCTTCCTGGTAGTATCTTGCACCCTGCTGTTATATGCTGGATTGTCTCTTGTCCTTGGATTGTCCTGCACCTGGGTCTTGTCTGGTGTGGTAGACCCCAGCCTCTATCAACCTTGTACTTAGAGCTTGTTCTTATGTTGCCATGATTAATGCCTCTGTGCTGTCAGTCCAGCTTTGTCCAGCCATTGGTAGGATTTTTCTATGTCAGCCACTTCTTCAATCTGCCACTGGTACATGCTGTGCAGAGGCCTGTCCTTCCATGATCGTTCCTGTTCTTCCTCCTCTTCTTTCTCGGGTTTCTGCTGCCTGAGATATTCACTAAGCACATGATCCTTTGTGGCCATCTTCCTGATGTATTCATGGATCTTCATTGTTTCGTCTAGGATAGTGGTTCTGACACTCACTAGTCCTCGGCCTCCTTTCTTCCGCTTAGCGTAGTCTCAGGGTGCTGGATTTGGGGTGAAACCCTTCATCCATGGTAAGGAGTTTTCTTGTCTGGATGTCAGTAGCTTCTATCTCCTCATTTGGCCAGCTTATTATCCCAGCAGGGTATCTGACAGCTGGCAGGGCATAGGTGTTGACAGCCTAGAACTCTGAATTCCCATTCAGCTGACTCCTGAGGACTTGCCATACTCTTTGCAGGTACTTGAAGGTTGCAGCTTTCCCAGCAGCCTCTTCATGGTTCCCATTTGCCTGTGGGATTCCAAGGTACTTGTAGCTGTCCTCAATGTCTGCAATGTTGCCTTCTGGTACCACAATTCCCACAGTTCTGACTACTTTTCGTCTCTTAGTTACCATCCAACTACACTTCTCCAGTCCGAATCATTGCTGTAGATTCTAGTGGTGTGGATCAGTGAATCGATATCTCATTCACTTCTGGCCTACAGCCTGATGTCATCCATGTACAGGAGGTGGCTGATGGTTGCGCCATTTTGTAGTCAGTATCTGTAGCCAGTCTTGTCAGTGATCTGGCTGAGGGGATTTAGGCCTATGCAGAACAGCAGTGAGGACAGAGCACCTCCTTAGTAAATCCCGCACCTGATGTTGACTTGTGCAATTGGCTTGAAGTTGGCCTCTCGTGTTGTAGAGACCAGTTCTAGGCATTCCAGGATCCATGTGTGTGAAATCGAGTCATAGGCTTTCTTGTAGTCAATCCAGGTGGTGCACAGGTTGGTAAGTCTGGTCTTACAGTCTCGAGTGACTATTTTATCTACCAGTAGCTGGTGTTGTGCTCCCCTGGTATATCTGCCAAATCCTTTCCGGACCCCACTCATGTATTGATCCACGTGCCTCCTCATCTTAACTGCTATGATGCCTGACAGGAGCTTCCATTTTGTACTGAGGCAGGTTATGGGCCAGTAGTTAGCTGGGACTGGTCCCTTCTGGGGGTCCTTGGGGATCAGGATCGTCTGGCCTTCAGTCAGCCATTCTGAGTGTGTCTTAGCCTCTCGCAGCTGCCATTTGTGCTGCCAGGCGCTCGTGGAGTGCAGTTATACCAGTAGGTGTGTATCATGTCAGGTACTGGTGCTGTCCAACTCTTCATATGTGAGACTTTTTCCTGGATGTCTGCCACTGTGATGGTTACTGGATCCTGTTCAGGGAGGCTTCTGTGGTCTGCTCTTAGATCCACTAGCCACTGAGCTGGGGTGTTGTGTGTTGTATCATTCTCCCATATGCTCTTCCAGTATTGCTCCGTTTCCAGCCTTGGTGGGGGTGCTGTTCTCATATTGTTTCCCTGTCACTGACAGTATACCTTGGATAGTTCAGTGGAGAACATCTGGTTTATTCTCCTGGCTTCTATCTCTCTGGTAAACCTCACAGTTAGCCAAGGATAGCAAAGGCTGTGAGTCTCATATATACTGTATTCTATACCATGTGAGTCTCTCTCTCTCTCTCTCTCTATATATATATATATATACATATATATATATATATATATATATATATATATATATATATATCACCCTCAGGTGTCATTCCTGGAATCTTCTGGAGCCAGTCTCCCAGTTTGGGCGTCACTGCCCCAAGTGTTCATATTACCATGTGGTCAATGTTATCTTCAGCTTCCACAACCTCTCTAGCTCTTCTCTCAGCCCTTGGTATTTCTCAAGCTTCTCGTGGTCTTTCTTCCTGATGTTGCTATCACTTGGTATTGCTATATCTATCAGGGGCATCTCTGCACAGCCTGCACCTGGGGTGTTGGCTGGTGTGGTAGACCCCAGCCTCTGTCAATCTTGTGCTTAGAGCTTGTTCCTGTGCTGCTGTGATTAGTGCCTCTGTGTTGTCTTTCAGCCCAGCTTTGTCCAGCCATTGGTAGGATTTTTCAGTAGTACTATCTCTGTTGGAAAATGCCATGCATTCCAAGGAGCTTTCTTGTCTTGATATCAATGGCTTCTATCTCCTCCTTTGGCCAACTTATCCCAGCTTCTGATGACCAGCAGGGCATAGTTGATGCCCAGATCTTCGGAGTCTATGCTTGGGAGTTTCTAAAGCTTCAGGTATGGACAGCTTGTTGTACTTCTTAGGCACCCCTTTCTTCATTACACCTTTCTGCAGCTCTGATAGCTGGCTAAGTTCCTTCTGTGCTACCTTGATCTTGGCCTCTAGTCTTCTTCTCCATGGAGGGTTCATCTTACAGCCAAGTATCACTGTTGCTGTGGTATAGATCAGCTGGTTATTTTCAGTGAAGTTTGCAGTAGGGATTGTCCATAATGCTGTATTCACATCTTCTAGTAGACTTTCAAAGGGTACTTCACAGAGTCTTGGTAATCGCCCACAGAGGGTCCAGGTTTCCAGCTTAGACATGATCTTCTCTTTGAGGTCAGCTGCTCTGGCACTCAACATACCTGTTCTTGGGACTTGGTACCCAATCTCAGAATTTGGGGGATAATGACAACTCCCCCCATGACCTGACATCCTGGCTCCAGCAGCCCACTTATATTCAGTATGTCCTAGTTCCTCAACACCTGACACAGACCTTGTTAATCAACATCTGAGCTGGCATGGCTTTAGTTACATATCTCTTGCAAAGTAGGCTTGGTAGCATTGGGGGCCTAGCCTGGGGACCTAACTGGACGCATCCCTGGCCAGGATTCAAACCCCCAGACCTATTATTCTGAAGATGGTACACACTGCTTGAAAGAAAATAAAGTAACACTTTTTCATCAGAGTATAGCATCAAGTTAATTACACTTCACTTATACTTTTATTATTTATTGTCTGAAGCACCCGGAAGGAATGCATTTTAAATTTTGTTGTGCAACTTGCGCGTACAATGACAATAAAGATTATGAGATTCTTTAATCAGTGGTATGGCATCAAGTCAGTTAAACTTCTGGCATACTGATCTGGTCAGTTAAGTAACAGAGGGGGTTGTTAATCAGTTTGAGCTGCTTTGGTGTTAATGAAATTAACAACAGGTGCACTAGAGGGGCACCAATGAGACAACCCCCAAAACAGGAATGGTTTTACAGGGGGACCTCCTTGGCGAAGGTTACATTGATTAGATTTGTAGTGGAACTCATATATCGCATTAAAAGTTCAAACCAAAGAATCCTTTGAAAAGTGAGTAGACAATTGTTTCTGAGCTTCCACTTTCACACTGTGTGGCACGTGTTTGCATTTAAAAGGGAATAGGCAAGAACAAGGTCTACTGTGAGTGCTATGTTAATAGGAATACACTGAGGAAAATGTTTACCAAAACTTAACAAAAAGAAGTATTTACAGACATCTGGGCATTTTAACTATGTAACCACACAAAATGAGACAGTTTGTGTCTCACCAGAACTTCAAGATAGACTGCCATAAATTAAATCAGAGAAAAATCAATACGTAAAAGCTCAGGTAGACATGATCATAAAACAAGTCTCTTTAAATCTCTAAAAGAGGCTACAACTGCTAAATTTATATTTGCTATAACAGTTTTATATCAGAACTCCCTTTCATGCATGCACAATTAATCTGAACATTTCAGGTTTATGTATGAATTGCACATGGGAAATTTTCCGTAATCTTACTATAAAGGGCTACCGAGAATTATCGGAACTATCTAAGTCATGCATCTTAGGTTAACTGAAACTTTGAATTTTAAACATAGATGTGAGCAGAATGGTTCTATGTGTCACGGTAACCTGTCCACATTGTATCCCCCCAAAATTGTAGCCAGAAAGAAAACATTAATTAAACAATAATTTAACATTATGTTAAATAAGATAAGATAAGATAAGATAAGATAAGATAATTTATTTATTTATCCCAGATGTGGGAATTTGATTAATTTATAATGTTTATACATTCTTTATAAACATGCCACACACTAATGCTTTAAATAATCTGTTAAATAATGGAAAGCATATAAGTTGTATAGTAGTAACAGCATAAGAGCGAGTAATAAATAATAAGAGGATCAACACGTTCAGATGTTGCTGCTCTCACACAATAATCATTTATCAACTGTTACACTTCCTTGGTCTCTCACAACTATTTCTTTTCAACTAAAATCCATAGTAGTCCTTCCAACTGTATTGCAATTTGATCCCTTGAGGAAGAAACGATGACTCCTGCTTTGATCAACATTATCTTCATGCAAATTCCAACCCAAGAGATGTAAAGACATGTGGCACCTCACTGATCTGTGCAATTGCTGATTGTATTTTGGAGATACCGGGATAAAAATGCATCAAGATGCCTGAAGAGGCATTCCATCTTCCTCCCCATCGTTATTCAGGCATGACAGGAATGAGCAAGCAGTGCCTTCAGTCCTATTGTCATTCAGCTGCAGCGCTAGGACAGAGGGGATGAGAAATGATGCAAAGGTGTCAAGGCTAAATTTGTGTCATCTGCCAAAACGATACACCCCGTTTAACCAACAACTGGAAACAACTGAGTTTTCCCGTTTTTACAGAAAGCAGAAGGACATTCGGGGAAATGATGGAATACAAGAAGAGCAAGGTTAAATAAAAAGAAAGCCCTGACTCATTGTATTCCCTCCTGTGCTTTATACGTCACATTGCATATTTGATCTTACTCTGCTCAGGAGACACATAAGAAATTTAACTGATGTTTAAAAAGATAGTTTTGTCAGGTGTAAGGAGGAAGGTTGGAAAATTTATTGCTAGATGGATATCAAAAATCTGAAAGTATGATAATTCACAACAACAGCAATACCTGAGAAAATTCTAATGGCAAAATATTTACTGCACTCTGGTCAGTGATAGCACATGTAAACATAAATTTGCCATTTTTGATCATATATATTATTGAATTGTACTAAATGATGGATTAATGTGTACATAATTTTAATCTTGTAGCTGGTAGGGCAATTTGTAATTGCTCTATATATTGCTAGCTAGCTTAAGCTCATGCATTAGTAGTCTTACATAAGCAAGTCTTATGTCAACCTAATTTTTCTTTACTATTAATTGCAATCTACAAAACATATAAACATTATACAGTGCTCTGGAAAACTATTTGCCCTCTTCCTGATTTAGTTATTTATTTATTTTTTCCATATTTTTCACACTTGCATGTTTTTAATATCAGAGAGATAACTCATGTAAATACAGAATGCAGTTTTTAAATTTTATGTATTAAGTGAGAAAAGTTATCCAAACCTACCTGGCCCTAAGTGATAAAGTAATTTCTTCACCTTGTTAAATCCTTAATTATTGGTGAATAACCATATTTTTTGGAAAACTGAGCTCAGTTTCACACTCTGGCCTGATTATTACCACATGTGTTGGATCAAGAAACTATTTAAATAGAGTCTGTCTGACAAAGTGAAGAAAGCTAAACGAGCTCAAAAACCAACACAGAAACTCAAGTGAGAAACAAAGGCATTGACATGTATGAGTCTGGAAACCCCAGTGAGAGCTATTATCTACAAATAAAGAAAACAGACTAGAACATGTGGTGAACCTTCCCAGGAGTGGCCAGCCTACCATAGATTACTCCAAGAGCACATCTGACGACTCATCCGGGAGGTCACAAAAGAACCCAGAACAACATCTAAAGAACTGCAGGCCTCACTTGCCTCAGTTAAGGTCAGAGTACATGATTCAACCATAAGAAAGAGACTGGACAAAAATGGCATCCAATTGTTGAAGAGTTCCAAGGTGAAAACCACTGGTGACCAAAAAGAAGACAAAGGCTCATGTCACATTTGCCGAAAACATCTTGATGATCCCCAAGACTTTGGGGAAAATATTCTGTGGTTTGATGAGACAAAAGTTGAACATCTGGCACAAAACTAATGTATCATTTCACAAAAACAAAATTATACCAACAGTCAAACATGGTGGTAGGCCTGGGTCTGCTTTGCTGCTTCAGGACCTGATTGACTTAGTATAGTTGATAGAGCCACAAACTCTGCTCTGTACCAGAAAATCCTGGAGGAGAACGTCCAGCCATCAGTTTTTGCATTGACGCTCAAGTGCACTTGAGTTATGAAACAGGACAACGATCAAGAACACACCAAGAAGTCCACCTTTGAATGGCGTAGGAAAAATACATGAAGGTTTTGGCATGACCATGTCAAAGTTTGGACTTAAATCTGACTGAGGTGCTTTGGCATGACCTTAAACAGGCCATTTAAGGTCCTTCAATGTGGCTAAATTAAAACAACTCTGCAAAGAAGAGTGGGCCAAAATTCCTCCTCGGTGACATGAAAGACTCATTGCCAATTATCACACTGCAGTTCTTGCTGCCAACTAATTATTAGGTTTAGTGGGCAATTGTTTTTTTCTACTTGGGTTATCTCTGTCTGATATTAAAATTTGTTTGATGGTCTGAAACATACAAGAGTGACAAATATGCAAAATAAGAATAAAAATCAGTAAGGGGCAAATACTTTTCACAGCACTTTATATGTGTGACATACAGTATGTATTAGTCTTTAATTTTACTGTAATCAAATTCAACATTTTTTAGATCTGGTAATTGGATTACTATGTGAGTGGCTCTGTGGCAAAGTGGTTAACACATTTGCCTAACCTATGAAAGATCCTTTGGTTGAGACCAAAAGAAGATACAAATCCACCTTCGAGAGGTCACAAGCTAGTGTACTGCCAGTGCCAGTCCCAAGCCCAGGTCATTGGGAGGGTTGTGTGAGGGAGGGAAACCATTGTAAAATCTGTGCCAAATTACATACACAGATTGTTTTTTCTTTGGTGACCCCTGGGAAATAAGGGAGCAGCCGAAAGCACCTGAATTCGATTACTACGTAAGAAGATATTATACCTTGTGTGTGTTTAAAATGGTCTTTACATGCTTGTGAATTGCTTATTTTTTGCATGTGAGTTGTAACAGATCCCATGTGTTTGTAAAAGTTGCATATACTTGTGTACAATGATAATAAAGTTGAATCTAATCAAATCTAATCTAATATGCTATTTGGATAGAATTTTGCTTTTTGTGATTTCCAAATTTAGAATTTGGATTTTGTAGATTTACATTTCTGAGCTTGTAATATAGATTAAAATTAGAATGCAATATATTTCCATTGGAATTGTACCCTTTTTGAAGTTTTTGAAGACTTCAGTTAATCTGATGTGAAACCCATGCAGCTTTCTTCTTCCTTGCACTTCCAAAGTTTTTACTGAACTAATAAATGCCAAGCCAGAAAAGTCACAACAGGCTAGTGAGTTTGCTGATCATCATCAATAGTATAGCAGCACCATTTAACATATTGTGAATCAGACTGGGCACTGATACTCATTATGCCTTGTGTCAAGGCTCAGGAGGAAATCAATAAGGGCATAAATTGGCTGCAGAGGAAAAAAATGCTGAACAAAATCCTGCAAAAATAAGATGTTAGCGCTACTGTACAGCATAACATGATGCCTCAATGCAAACACTACTATATAAAATCAGTGGAAGGAATATTATAGCTGCCTAGTGTAATTTAGGTTTGCTCTTTAAAAATCAGAACAAAAACACATGGCGCTACACTGTCAAATCTGTTAACGGATGTTTCTTTGCCTACAAAGGTCTTTCTGGAATAACATACAAACAATGATAGACATTGTCCTGCAAAGTATGTAGTGCTGATGTTTTAAAGAACCTTTGGGAGTACATGACTGATTTGTAAGGTCTAAGTGGAAAGTAAAAGAAAAAAACAAAGATGAAAATGTCCTCTGCCAGAAGAGAATAGGTAAGTCCAGGGTAAAAATATCCAATCACAGAGTCAAAAATACAGAGCGTGTGGAGCCAAACAACACCACCACTGTTAGTACAACAATCTGGCAATGACTGAGGGATCAGCCTTAAGTAGCAAGTGAGTTATCAGGTGATTACCAACTGCTTCCAGGTGCATCAGCAAGAAAGGTGTGAGAGCCCAGAAGGTCCTGCCTCTGAAATGGACAAGCAGAGTTACCACAAACACATCCACGCACACCAACAGAAGAGAGAGGAAACAAAAGGTGAAAAAACAGATAGAAAAAATAGGTCAAAACAGGAGCCTTAACGAGAGCCTCCTGGCAACCCCCTAGTTTGTTGGGATGCTTACAATGGATCTATCCCAGGGAAGGATCCAAGATGGTCAACCGTGGAACCCAAGACCCTTCCTCTTGCCCATAACCTTCCCAATCCCCCAGATACTGAAGACCTCAGCACCAGTCTTTTATTAGGCCAGCTGCCCCACTTGCCTATCAGTCACCTGGGTTGGTGGATGGGAGTTGGAAGGAGAGCCCAGGGGACTGGAATGATCATGTTATAGGTAGGAGAAATAGAATGAGTTATGGATCTTCATATTTCTGGGAGTTTGTAATGGACAGTCACTGGATTATTGTTGTTGGGAGACAGATTTTAGACTTAGTTCTTAGTGAGATACTTTTGGAAGACAACCAAACATTCTGAGCTGGTAAGTATTCAGGAGCTGAGGTTGAGTGATGATCTGCCAGGCATTTGCTTTGTTCTTGAGTCCTAAGCAGGCCTGCTCTGGTGGCTCTCCAGAGGCAACAGCAGTGGCAAAGATGGTGTTGGACAGATGTAACTGTGAGCTCACGCTCCTGAGATGGAAACAGTGGAGGCTGGTAGCCAATTAATACCTCAAATGGAGAGAGACCTGTGGCCATGGACTTCATGGAATTGTGGGCATATTCAACCCAAGCCAGCTGTGAGCTCCGGTTGTCTTGATAGATGAAACAACATACCAAAGGGCTACCTTCATCTCCTGATTCGTCCTTTCAGACTCTCTGTTAGTCTGTGACAGAAGATAGACTAACCTGGGTACCAATGTTGGTACAGAATTCTTTCCAAACTTGGGAGGTAAACTGCAAACCCTGATCGGAGACAATGTCCAGTGGAATGCCATAGAGATGGAGCACATGGTAAATGAGTAGTTGGGTAGTTTCCAGAGCTGAAAGGAGCTTGGGCTGCTCACTATAAAGTGAGCAGCCTTGGAAAAATAATTGATTATTGTTAGGATGGTTATGTTACCTGGTGAAAGAGGCAGACCAGTAACGAAGTCCAATGCAATGTGGGACCATGGACGTCCAGGAACAGGTATGGGCCTAAGCAAACCTGCAGGTGGAGACATGAAAGACTTGTTTTGAGCACAAACAGAGCAGGAAGACACACATTCTCATACATCCCTGGCTACAGACAGCCACCAAAACAATCTCTAGAGGAAGGTAATTGTATAGTTATGCCCAGGATGGCACATGAACCTAGTAATATGAACCCAATGAATTACCCGGATCAAACAAATGAAGACACGTAAAGCCGACTGGGTGGTCTGACTCCAGGATCAAGTTCATTTTGCTGGGAAGTATGGACCAGTGACTCAATCTCCCAGGTAAGGGCTCCAATCATACAGGAAGATGGTAGGATGGGCTTGGACTCTGAGGCAGAGTCGCGTGTTGTCACTAAAGGGCCTTTGGTTTCATGTTGCGGGAACCTGGATGATAGCTTATGGTGAAGTTATTCTGGCAAAGAATAAGGCCCAACTGGCTTGGTGAGAGTTCAAATGTTTGACTGCTTGGAGGTAGGCCAAATTCTTATGGTGCATCCACATGATGAAGGGTTGCTCTGCCCCCTTCAGCCAGCGTATCCACACTTCCAATACAAGCTAGTAGTTCTTAATACCCCACATCATAGTTGCTCTCTGCTTGAGAAAAGTGGTGAGAAAAAAAGGCACAAAGATGCAGTTTGTCATTATGTTGCTGTGAGAGAACAGCTCCTATCCCAGTGCCTGAAGTATTGACCTTCACAATGAACTATCTGCATTCCGTTCATCTCCTTCGTTGATGCAGACCAGGTGGTAGGCCTTGTGGAGGTCTAACTTTGAAAAGATGGTGACTCCCTGCAGTATTTCAAAAGCAGATGACAACAGAGGCAAAAGATGTTCATTTTTAACAGCGATCTGGTTCAAACCTTGATGCACAGGCAAAAGGTCTTCTTTCTTTTTAACAATGAAGACACCAGCATCAAGAGGAGAAAACAAAGGCCGAATGATACTAGCAGCCAGAATATATATGTGCATATACTGTTCCACTCTCTCACATTCTGTTTTGCTGAGGCTGCAGAGAAATCTCATGGGCAGCAGAGCGCCAGGTAGGAGGTCAATGGCAGACTGCCGTGTCTAAACAAAAAAACTCTGCCACATCATGATTTTCAGCTTGGCAGCTGAAAGGTCTGGAGTCTCCATACTGGGGGTGAGGAAACAATCTCTCCTGGGGGAAAAGCTGACTGTAGACAGAATTCATGGCAATGAAGGCTCTACTCTATAATCTTATTTTGAGTGAACTCAATAGTCAGGTTATGATTTCTCAACCACAGGTAGCCCAGAACAAGCAGTGTACAAGGAGGATCAAAACAATACGGGCTGTTATGCTCACAATGTTTTCCAGAGAGTATTAGGGATATTAGTGTTGTTCAATGGGTAATGTTTGAAAGAAAATGACATAAAGTGTTGTGACCTGGAGAGACTCAGGTAATCTTTCCAATGGAATGCGTAACTGATTAGCAAAACCTGTATCCAAGAAGCTCTGCTCTGCTCCTGAGTCCACTAAAGATGAAGAGATGAAGAGTTAATTTCATGACAGAGTTTGACTGGAATTATCAGTCTGGGTAAGGATTGTTTTATTCGCCCACCAGCAACCCCCAGCCAGGCCCTGCCTTTTGGCCATTGAGAACAGGTTTCAATTAAATGGCCTCTTTGCCCACAATATAATCACTCACCAGGAGTCATTCTTTAACTTTCTGGGGGAGACAGGCAAGCTTTTCCCAGCTGCATAGGCTCGTGATTAGCGTCATTTGTGGTACTTCCTTTGCTCTTAGCAGTTTCTGGGGCAATTATACTGGAAGTGTCCACAGCTTCATAAGAGTAGCTGTTCTTTGCTGGTGTTCCCGGATATGTTAAATGAACTGGTTCTTATATAGCACTTTCCTACTCTACTTTCAGACAGTAATGCATGAGAAAATCTTGACACTTGTCCAACAGACATCTGGTGATGGGAGAGACTTCTCTGATAAATCAGCTGGTGGAGGAGGTAGAGTGGGTGCAGGTTACTGAGGTGTGAGTGACTTCAGTCATTTTCTGCATGATTACATCATGTTGGTTCGAAAGGTGTTAATCATGTTTCCCAAGCAGAGCTCCCTACCTGGACAGGATTTGTTTCTCTGGACAGGATTTGTGTCTGGTGAATCCATTTAAGAGGCCAGATCACTCTGTCAAGGAACCAAACCAGATTTGGACTCAGGCACAGGACACAGGCATGAAAGTTTAACAGGTTTATTGAAGTCACAAACTTCAAGGCAAATGAATCCAGGGAATCCGCCACAGTTATATCTCCAATATCACTCTCAGAAACAGCATAAGGATGCATCAGCACAGGTAAGTCCATGGCAAAAACAGATCCAATAACAGAGTCAAACATGAGGAGCCAAATGACACTACCAGTGGTAGTGCAACAATCTCCTCCCAAGTTTGGATCAGGGCATCATTGAGCTCCTGGACAATTTGAGGTGCAGCCTGGACTATTGGAGTGTTCTATTGGATTTAAGTTGGACAATGGAGAATGGGTCCAAGGATTTCATCCTGATACCTAATGGCATTAAGGGTGCCGTTGCCTAGCCTGTAGAGGTCTGTGCATCCCTCCATGGATATGCCTCCCCAGGCCATCACTGACCCACCACTAAACTGGTCATGCTGAACAATGTTACAGGCAGCATAATGTACTCCACAGCTTCTCCAGACCCTTTCACATCTGTCACATGTGCTCAGGGTGAGCCTGCTCTCATCTATGAAAAGGACAGGACACCAGTGGTGGACCTACCAATTTTGGTATCTGGGCTCTGGCAGTGCTCATCCTGTTCCTCCTTGCACAAAGGAACAGGTGCCGATCGTGCTGATGGGTTAAAGCCCTTCAAAGGCCCTGCCCAGCTCTCCTAGAGTAACTGCCTGCCTCCTGAGACTGTGCTGGGAGACACAGCAAACCTTCTTGCAATGGCATGTACTGATGTGCCATCCTGGAGGAGTTGGACAACCAGTACAACCTCTGTAGGGTCCAGGTATTGCCTCATACTACTAGTAGTGACACTAACCCTAGTCAAATGCAAAACTACTGAAAAAAACAAAAAGATGCAGAGGGAAAAATGAAAAACCTGTAAAACCTGTTTTGGGGGCTGTCTCATTGTTGCCCCTCTAGTGCACCTGTTGTCAATTTAATTAACACAAAAGCAGCTCAAACTGATTAACAACCCCCTCTGTTACTTAACTGACCAGATCAGTATGCCAGAAGTTTAACTGACTTGATGCCATACCACTGATTAAAGAATCTCATAATCTTTATTGTCATTGTACGCGCAAGTTGCACAACAAAATTTAAAATGCATTCCTTCCGGGTGCTTCAGACAATAAATAATAAAAGTATGAGTGATAATAGTAAATTAAAATTAGGTCGGTTCCTGTAATTTTATGAGTAGTGTATAGTGTGACCTCACTTCAAGCATAAAGTGTAGTTGTCAAAACATTCCTGATAATATTGTAAAGTAGTGGAAAACTGCGAGAAATAACATAAATAAGGTTCCAGTCGAGATATAGTTCCAGAGAATTCTGACATGCTATTAATAAAGGTAATAATGCATGGCCAGGCACTGAGAATGTTGCTAACAGAGTGTGAGTAAATGAGTTTAGCAGAACACACTGCAAAGTACTCAACTGAAATCAAAGGAAGATCCAGCTCTTGATAACAGGATAATCAGGTTCCAATCTCTTTCCTCTTTGATAGCTGCCCTAGGGCCTTGATCCAGTCCAACAGCACTCATTAAAAGCCCAGCAGAGTCCAGACTGAACCTGGCATATCATATCCTTCCTAACTCCATCCACAGTACATATCGACAGCAGTGAGTGGTAAACCAGCA
This sequence comes from Pterophyllum scalare, assembly GCA_024447675.2. Lineage (NCBI taxonomy): Eukaryota > Metazoa > Chordata > Actinopteri > Cichliformes > Cichlidae > Pterophyllum > Pterophyllum scalare. Next base: position 72,824 of record JAMQGT020012319.1, on the reverse strand, counting down.
GAGATTAGAACGTATGAAGCACGTTTTGTGATGTTGAATAACCTTAAGGTTAGAAAGAACTAAGGGTCTCATGCTGATTATAATTTATGGATGATTGTTAACCCCCTGAACTTCTTTAGATGTTTTCCAAACGGCATCAAAAACACGTTTAAAATTTCATACAAATTTCATAATTCTGCAAAATTATGAATATAAATGAATATAAATGAGTTATGTGCCCATCTTGTAATAAATATTTGTATGTTCTGTATCACTTTGTGCTGAGATTTGTTTGAGTCTCAAAGTCCTGCTGATTTTTTCAATTTATTTTATAAATGCTTTGTAAGGCATAGATGGTTGTTACTTTATATGAGGTCACACAAAATACTTAAGTTTAAACTACTAACTGCCTGAATTAACGATGAATTACAACATGAAAAACCTATTTTAACACACAAACAACTAGCTCATTTAATAATTAGTACGTGTATAAATAATTTGTTAATCATTTGCTTAGCCCTTCTGAATTATACCATAGATCATGGTACCATGGCTCCTAAATAACAATAAAAAGAAGTCTGTAGTGATTTAATATTTAGAAATTGTTAATTTTAAAGTATTTAAAAGCCTTTCATGTTAAATATATATGTATATATACGTACATCGGTTTATTTAGCAAGACTAAACACTTGTATACATGTTTATAAATGACATGCTAAGGAGGAATATATTATATAAAGAGGAATTAAGTATTAACTAATACCTTACTAACTCTTGACAGTGAGATAAAACAATCTAAATCTCTTTCTGCATTTAAAAGAAATCTGAAAATTATTATGATGAAGCGATATTTCTTAATTTCTTAAATGATTTTCTTTTTATGTGAATAGGGGGCAGATATTATAAGTTTATACTTCTTTCTGCTCCTTTTCATTGATGTTTTTTTTTTTTAGTTGTTACATGAACTATTCACATTTATTATTGAGTGAATGAAATAAAAATAAAAAGGAAAAGGAATGTGATCATAAATTTGACTGTTGAAACTTGTCATTGTTAGTTTATCATTCATTACACGGCATTTAATGACAGTGCAACTTTATTAGTCATCAGCACTACTGAACTTTGAAAGCCACAATCAACACTAACGTTACATAAAAATTACAATCCTCAGAGATGTTTGTCTTGAGCCAGAATTATCATTATTACACAGTCAAATTGGGACAACTCTAATTAAATTCTACTAGACTGACTTACTATATAAAACAGTTCTCCTAACTGTTACAGTATTTCTAAATGGAGCATCGTAACTGCCGGTGGGAAATTAATAACAAACCAAACAAAGCTACATGGAAAGTCGGACTGGGCACAGACAGCGGAAGTCTAGATGCTTTCATTGGCAAAGCAGTGGATTTTCTTCAGGCCCATCGATGGCAGACATCTCTGTTTCCAAGCTCTCCTTTAGTGCAGCAGCTGCAGAGCTTAGATCCCACTAGAATATTATGAAACTGACCTAATTTTCAGGGCTTGCTGCAGGCAGTGATATGGTGCCTTTTGTAGTTTTCATTTTAGCCTAAATAATTGATTCAACCCTCCTTTGCCTGTAATCTTTCCTTTATAATACCAGCCAGTGACAGTATCAAGGCTTGCGCCATTATAAATTAAAATGGATAAATATGTAATAACTGTTGTCGCAATCCAATTTTAAACTCATGTGACATGAATTTAATTTCTGAAAAAGCATTCATAAACCACTTTTTGGTCATATTTAAGCAGCAGCACTCATCACTTCAAGAAACAGATAAAGCACAAAGCCAAATAAGTTTCCACTTCTATTTTGAAAGATTAATAATTTCTGAAGTGCGGCGGTCACAAACTTGAAATGTAGCAGGAATAATAAAGACGACTTTACTAACTCACAGCCAAACACGTACATTATGTATAACTGGAAGGGTGGTAGTCCAAGACGGGCCTCCTAGTCCCCCTCTCCATCAAATAAAGCCCCAAATACAAACATTTTCCCGGGGTTGCACACAGCACCCAGAGACTTCTCCAAATTCTGTTTGACAACTCTACTCAAGTGCTCACCAGCATTCCAAGGTCTGATAAAACATTCAGAATAAGATCATGGCACCTACTACTACTGTAGCTGCAGCTGCTGCTGCGTCTGCTCCTGTGATAAGGGTACTCCTTCTCTAATTAAAGCCGAGTAAGCTCATGCTGGAGCTGCCTCCAGTGAGAAACTGCTGTGGATGGCTTTTTGAAAAAGCCTCTGAAATATTAAGACACGGCTGACAAATGGAGGCTCAGGTGAGTATTCTGCTGTCAGCCTCTCAGCTTCCCTTCCATCTCATTGACACAACCTACCAGTGGAGCGAGGCTGGAGGGCACTCAAATGGATTTGAACAGTGGGTATTTAAACCACCATTTTAATATTACTTGGCATGAGAAATCACCTACTCATTGTTGATCTTAACATTGTGAAATCACCAAGTATTAAAGAATAAGACTGGCCAGATTTAATATTTTTCTCAAACATTACGTTGAAGTTGGAAACATTAGTGAAGTAACAGGTGTAGCCTACGAATCTGAAGCCCCCTTTTTTCCCCTTTTTTGTTAGCTTTATTTCTCTCATGTCTCTCTTGTTTGTTTTATTGTTGGTGACTCTTTTAAAGCTGTGCCATCTCTAAACTTGCTTGTTGAAAGATCTGCTCTTTGTTTTTGTCATGTTTTTTTTTTTCATTCAATCAACTTTAGTCACACTATTTATACCAGGGCTAAGCTAATCATGCTTTGGCCAATCAGAGCAGTAATCAAGAGAAGGACATTCAGTGGGTGGTGGGATGATTGAAGAGTAGAGAAAAGAGCAAATGATGAAGAGGAGGAGATATGAACCATAGATATATACAGTACAGTGGGTACGGAAAGTATTCAGACCCCTTTAAATTTTTCCCTCTTTGTTTCATTGCAGCCATTTGCTAAAATCCAAAAAGTTCATTTTACTTCTCATTAATGTACACTCAGCACCCCATCTTAACAGAAAAAAACAGAAATGTAGAAATTTTTGCAAATTTATTAAAAAAGAAAAACTGAAATATCACATGGTCATAAGTATTCAGACCCTTTGCTCAGTATTGAGTAGAAGCACCCTTTTGAGCTAGTACAGCCATGAGTCTTCTTGGGAATGATGCAACAGGTTTTCCACACCTGGATTTGGGGATCCTCTGCCATTCTTCCTTGCAGATCCTCTCCAGTTCCGTCAGGTTGGATGGTGAACGTTGGTGGACAGACATTTTCAGGTCTCTGCAGAGATGCTCAGTTGGGTTTAGGTCAGGGCTCTGGCTGGGCCAGTCAAGAATGGTCACAGAGTTGTTCTGAAGCCACTCCTTTGTTATTTTAGCTGTGTGCTGAGGGTCATTGTCTTGTTGGAAGGTGAACCTTCGGCCCAGTCTGAGTTCCTGAGCACTCTGGAAGAGGTTTTCTTCCAGGATATCTCTGTACTTGGCCGCATTCATCTTTCCTTCAATTGCAACCAGTCGTCCTGTCCCTGCAGCTGAAAAACACCCCCATAGCATGATGCTGCCACCACCATGTTTCACTGTTGGGATTGTATTGGGCAGGTGATGAGCAGTGCCTGGTTTTCTCCACATATACCGCTTAGAATTAACGCCAAAAGACTTCTCATCAGACCAGAGAATCTTATTTCTCCTAGTCTGGGAGTCCTTCATGTGTTTTTTGGTAAACTCTATGCAGGCTTTCATATGTCTTGCACTGAGGAGAGGCTTCCGTCGGCCCACTCTGCCATAAAGCCCCGACTGGCTGCAGTGATAGTTGACTTTGTGGAACTTTCTTCCATCTCCCTACTGCATCTCTGGAGCTCAGCCACAGTGATCTTTGGGTTCTTCTTTACCTCTCTCACCAAGGCTCTTCTCCCATGATTGCTCAGTTTGGCTGGACGGCCAGGACTAGGAAGAGTTCTGGTCATCCCAAACTTCTTCCATTTAAGGATTATGGAGGCCACTGTGCTCTTAGGAACCTTGAGTGCTGCAGAAATTCTTCTGTAACCTTGACCAGATCTGTGCCTTGCCATAATTGTGTCTCTGAGCTCCTTGGGCAGTTCCTTCGACCTCATGATTCTCATCTGCTCTGACAGCACTGTGAGCTGTGAGCTCTTATATAGACAGGTGTGTGCCTTTCCTAATCAAGTCCAATCAGTTTAATTAAACACACCTGGACTCCAATGAAGGAGTAGAACCATCTCAAGGAGGATCAGAAGAAATGGACAGCATGGGAGTTAAATATGAGTGTCACAGCAAAGGGTCTGAATACTTATGACCGTGTGATATATGATTTTAATAAATTTGCAAAACTTTCTACATTTTTGGGGTTTTTTTCTGTCAAGATGGGGTGCTGAGTGTACATTAATGAGAAATAAAATGAACTTTTTTGATTTTAGCAAATGGCTGCAATGAAAGCAGTGTTTCACACAGAGAGGTACAAATGAAGCAAATTGAGCAGTGTAAAATGATCAGTGTAAAAATAATCATGCATTAAAGATCCTAAAGGTAAAAAAAATGCTTAAGTTTAAAGTGCATATTATAAAGTATGTCCCATTTCAGAATCATGTATCACTACATTATAACTGTTGCCTCAAAAATGTTTACATCACCAGCTGGAGCTAATGCTTAATAATAATAATGTTCAAAATAATTAGAAAGTGTAACTGATGTTGCAGTTTTGTTCAGCTCATGGCTTCTGCATGGTGATCCATTTCCAGGATGCTTCTGAAATATGCTTCAGTGTTAGAATCGTAAGCACTGTCCTGAGTGGGTGGAATCAGCCGGAGCACAACGCAGCTGAGTTGGTTTTATTTCCTGCTTTTATCCCTTTCCCTCCTTTATGAATGTCTGTCCCGCCTTCATTAGTTTCACCTATGATTGTTTCCCATGTGTGTCTCATTTTGTACTTGGGCACCTCTGTATATATATATATAGTACTGGCCTTCCCTTTGTTAGATCATTTGTTTAAACTTCATGTTTATTTCACCAACTTGCACCCATCGTCTTGCTTTTGCTTCTCTGGTTGTGCATCAGCTAATAAAGGCTGGCCTGTTGTTTTTTCAGCCCTCATTTGGGTCCTCATTCTAGGATAATTGTGACAGGGCAGCCTACAAATTGTCAGCCCCACTGACTGGCATTCAAACTCATACCCAGAAGTTTTAACATCTTGGTTGTTGTGCAGTCTACTGCTTCTCTTATTGGGATGGTTTTTCCCACTCTGAGCATCAGTAACCCAACAATCCAGTGGTGGCATGATCCACTCTCTACCAGTGTTCTGCTGTATTGCCTGTACTTTTTTTTTATTTCACAATGTCTACAACCTTGAGCAACTGTTATAATACAATTTTCATACAAAAATCAATATAGATTGACATATTGCAGTAGCTCGATGTACAGAAAGGCAAACACACAAAAAAACAAACAAAATATATATTTAAAAAAAGGTAAAAACCAATAAGATTGGACAAATGTCAGTAAAAAAATATTTTTAATACTTTTTTTTTAGATTCTGAGACCTTCATGAAAAATCTCCAAGTATTATGTAAAACATAACATTAGTTATGTTGCATTTTTTTATTATTTCACTTCTTTTGATACATTTCCACACAGCTTGAGCCATCACTGTCAGAAACATGATGGCTCACAAAAAGCTGTCTCTAAGTCTAGGTGCATTCACTCATTCAAGGCACTGGCTTACTGCTGCAGTTGGTCCCCGGGTGCTGTCCACTGCTTCTATTACTTGAGATGGGTTAAATGCAGAGAATTTCCCTCTCTGAGCACCAGTAAACAACTACATGTATACCTTCTGTCTCAGACAGTCTGCCAGTCCGAGCAGGTTTGGTATCACAGTCTGCAACATATGACGTGCATTTATCAGGTAGCTAAAAACACAACTGCAAATGAATGCTAATGCTCGCTAATATCTTTCCATGCAAATCAGCATAATGTTCACCAAATGTACTTTGCTATCATATCATGGTTTAATGTCTCAGTCACACTAAGGCAAAAAGTAGTAGGGCAACCTGCTTGCAAATAGGAAAAAAATAGTGGCTGCCCAGTGATTGCATTGAATTTTTTAGCACTCGGCAACTAACTGCAAGTAGTTTCACCGACCAACTGGTGTCAAAGAGAATGAAATCCCCAAGATCCCATACTGGATAAAAGACACCACAACAGGCCTTATTTTAGTTTATGCAATACAGAGTTCAAGAAATGTGTGTGTGTGTGCGTGTGTGTGTGTGTGTGTGTGTGTGTGTGTGTGTGTGTGTGTGCTCTACATGAGCACTCAAAGCACTTGAGGTGCTGTATAATACAGCACTGGTTCTGGGTAGGAGGAAAACTGAAATTTACTGAGATGTGTTTGGATGAATGAATCATACTACGGTGTGGACCAACTTGATTGGATGCACCTAGGGAAAAACCGGGGGAGGAGTAAAAGACTGAAGAAAGAATATAAAAGTGATGTTTCGAGAGGATTTAGCTGTTCTTCGTCCAGACTTCATCTTGAAGTAAAAAATGAAACACAATTTGCAGTTGGATTATAATTCATGGAGTGCAGGAAGATTACCCATTACCAAACAACTGTGGATGGAAATTTTTTTTTCTTCCATGCTCACTTTGTTGTGTCGGAATGTAGACCTTGAGGAATATGGGGGACTTTGGACAGAGTTGCTACTTCCACATCTGGATTGTATTCTACGGGGCCAGAGAAGGAATGTTGTTTTTGGCCAGACAATATTTTTCCCTCCTCTGACCCTCTCAAAAATTACTGGTAGTTATTAGATAATTACTTTATGATTCTTTTAGTGATTTATACAACCTGTTTTTTATGATTTATTCTGTAATCTGATTGAATTGCATACTTTGGCCCTGCCTAATTAATTCAATGAATATCCTATCTGCATTTAAAGTCTAAATTGTGGGCATTCGCTTTTTTGATTCATCATTTAATAGTAAGGTTAAAAAAGTGTATATTACAATTACACCTTTTAATGATTTTTACAGGTTGTTCTAGCCCATAAAATGATCAGATACCGGGACCCTGTTTTCCAGGCCTCTAAACTAAAATCCTTAATGGCAGGGCTGTTGACATGGCTGGTAATTGTATTTAATTCAATAGCACCAAATCGCAACAGTCTCCTCAAGGTGCTTCATATTGTAAGGTAAATACCATACAATAATTACTGAGAAAACCCAACAATCAAAACGACCCCCTATGAGCAAGCACTTGGTGACTGTGGGAAGGAAAAACTCCCTTTTAACAGGAAGAGATTAATTAAAACTAATGATTAAATGTAGAGTGGTGTATAAGCAGAGCAAAAGAGGTGAATAAAAAAGAAATGCTCAGTGCATCATGGGAACCCAATGCATTCTAGACCTATTGCATTATATCTAAGTGAGGGTTCAGGGTCACCTGATCTAGCCCTAACTATAAGCTTGATCAAAAAGGAAAGTTTTAAGATTAAGCTTAAAAATAGAGAGGGTGTCTGTCTCCTGAATCCAAACTGGGAGTTGGTATCACAAGTAAGCCACCAGTCTGAGAGCAAAGTGCCCTATTGGGGTGATATGTCACTAAGTATGGTGCTACTTAACTAACTCAGGGTTAGTCCAGCTGAAATGGGGATGGACGTAGGTAGTTAAGAGCTAGGCGTGTCTCCTCGCCACCAGCTTAAATAAGTTTCTTGTTTCTTAAATAAATGTAATACTCTTTAGGAGCAGAGATTCCGATCCTTTAAATGAGAGCCAGTCCAGATCTCCTGTACTGGGGTAAGTGGGATCTAACAATGGTTGCCTAGAAGTTGAGTGTGCAACACCTTGAACCCTGGGGCAACCACTTTCAATCATAGGAGCCTTATAGGAGGCAACCTGTCTCCAAACACAACCTGACTCAGACTAACTGCAATCATTCTCAGATAGATCGGCTATGGTTTGCTGTATAATTTATGAACACAGACACACAACACACTGGAATCAATCAAAATCAATCTGCACCGAGAAGCGTAACTTGTTTACAATGTGTCTCTTTGCACAAGGGGACTCCACTAAATTGTTTGCCAACTGGTTGTATTCTCGTTATATATTCCTATATAAAAGCAAAACTGCCAAGTGCCTTTGTTATTTTGCAGTTAAATCTCCATCTTGCAACAACTTCATCACTATTTGTGGAGGAATTTTTTAATTTCTATGAGGTTCCTGCTGGACTCTGAATGTAAGAAGTTAATGTGAATTTCTGTGTATGTAAATGGCAACAGATACAGTTAATTGCTGTATTATCACAAACAGATTGCATAAAATGGACCCCATTCAATCACAGACTGATAGCAACGTGAGAGCACACTGACTCTGAGTTATTATTGTTTTATCACCCTCTAGACGCACCAAAGTTGCTTTGAAGATACATTTGGCTGTGAGTGGTCCCCATCTTTGAAGCAACCATTTCAAAATGCAACAAGACTGCAAGTTGCAAGTATTTGAATATTGACCAACACATTTAGTAAAGTTCAAAATATTTTACTTTTCCCACAAGGGGCAAGTCACACATGAAACTGATCCAAAATCATAATTTTATATAGACTTAAAATAGTTGAATTAAAACACAGGAATATGTAACAATTGGGCTGTCCATACCAGGCAAGTAAAGTACAACACCATAAACACACACAATAGGTTCACAAAGACATGTTACTTGTTGCATTTAGTCTGTGTGTTGACAGCATTAATAAGTGTTCCTCAATAAATTGTATTCTAGAAAATATATACCACTCTAACAAACCTTGAATAAAGCAGGTATGAACACGTATATGGTTAAGAGTCATGCTTGCAGTCAAACCTTTGTTCATCGAACTAGCACATTTTCAATTGTAGCACCTTGCTTTAAAAAGCAGTGAGTATCAGTCAGTGTTCTAGTTCACCTTTGAGCCAAACATTTTTCTAAGCTGGTCAAAGTGAAATCCATCTGCCACAAAAGGGGCGGGGAAAAAAACACCTGTTAAATACAATAACTGACCCAAGAGACTCACAATGACAGAATAATTGACTCTCATGATCTTTAATGAGATTTTTCATTTGATCAGAGCTAGACAAATGGACTGTGGAAGTTATTGACACATAATGAATAACCCTTTATTTCATGAGGGAGGGAGAGCAATGGAAGCCATAATCCCAGAACCATTTTCCACAATTATTCTATTTTCAGAGTAATCATGCCATTAACAATTCATTAGGTTTTTATGAAATCAGAACGACAACGCTGAGAGCAGCTAATATCCCTCACGATGCATATTTATATACAGAATGTACAACTCATTCCATGCATAAATGCGTGGCCTAATCCACAGCTCTGATGACTGAAGTCATCAGCTGGGTTGCTGATGACAGCATTTGTCATTAGAGTCAGATTCAAGGTGTCAGGGAGTCAACACATTAGCAGTGTGAAGTACGTGACCAACACATCCATTCAACATACCTTATGGGCTGCAAGTAGGTGGGGCAGCATGAGAAAGAAGGGTATGGGGGACTTTTTTTAATCATATTACAACAATGACGGCTAAAAAAAATGAATGTTCATGTCTTTGGAAGGAAATAACTAAAGTATCCATATCACATTAACAAGACAACTAAGGCACTATCCATTTTATTCAATTCAATTTTATTGACATAGTGCCGATTTACAACACTCAAGGTGCTTTATATTGTACTTTAAAAACCCTACAATATTAGAGAGAAAACCCCCAAAATCGCATGACCCCCTAGCAGCACTTGGCAACAGTGGAAAGGAAAATCTCCCTTTTAACAGGAAGAAACCTCTGGCAGAACAAGGCTCAGGTCGGGGCAGCCATCTGCCTAGACCAATCGAGAAGACAGCAAAGGGTGAAAGGAAAAAACACATTAAAGAACCAGAGTTTAATAATTACAAATGATGGTTTAAACCTGGACATGCAATAGTGTACATATAGTATACATATGTGGAGAGTGGAAAAAGTTGAAGAGAGTAAAGAGTGAAGGAGAAACACTCATCATGCAGTGCATCATGGGACGCCCCCAGCAGCCTAGGCCTATAGCAGCATAACTAAGGGATGGTTCAGGGTCACCCATCCAGAGTAAGTATCTGGTTAGACACCATGTTTCTAAGAGTTTTGTGGCCAAGTGCATGACCTCAGTTTTTCTGAATGTAGAAGCAAAAAATTAGAGGACATCCAAACCTTTATGCCTTTTATGACATTCTTGCATTTTGACTAGTTGGTTTGTGTCATCTGCCTTCATAAACAGATAAAGCTGGCTATCATTTGCATGGCAGTGTAAATATACAGGGTTCTAGTCAGCGGTTGAATGCCCAGTGGTGTGCCTGGCTGAGGTGCCATCACGCCGGACTGAGAACTACTCAGCAGCTACAGGAACATATTTCTGTCATAACAGTTGGCTACCGATGCAGCCATTAGGAGTAGCAAGGGGCTGTCCATGGTCCTATTGGTATGCTCGGTACTGATAGGGAACCACCAACACCCCCCATAAAATCATATTGCAAAAAAATGGAGAAAAAATGAGTTACTTAATAGCCAATAATTTTCATAATTTTTACAAGAAAAATGAAACACATCAAGAGTGGAGAGCAAAAGTAGTAGCTATTAATTAACCTGCTTCATGTTAGGTCCGTGTGCCTGTTTGTACAAATTCACAAATTGTGGTATTTTAACCCTAACTATAAGCTTTTCCTAACCAACCCTAACCAAGTAGTTTTAGGGTCTGAACAAAGCCCAGCAGCAAGTAAAACAAAACAAACAGCCAAACTCGAACTCCAGTCTCCTGAACAAAAGTCAGAGTACTTTGTGTAGACGCGCCAAAGACAAGGCACAAACAATAATTAAAATGGAGACTCTGCTCTTTATTTGCCTGTTGCCATAGTGATTCCTGATATTGGAGCTCCACTGATGATGGCTTTCTTTTCCTACTCATGCACACACTTAACTCAAGGTGAACATACTCAGAGTTGATTGAACTTACTTTGATCAGTCTTGCTGGAACTGATCTTGACTGAGGTTCTCATAATTCATGCATGAAAGGGTTAGGCCAGCTTCAGTTACCTTTTTATCCACATCTGATGATCAAAATACATTTTTGAAAACCAAGCAAACTCCAACAGATGGACAGCTCTGGAAAAACTGGAGCTTCAGTCACAATTATTCTGTCAAACCTGTAATCGCTATTTAAGCTTCATCTCAAAACTGCATAAAATTAAAGTACTGGAAGCTTATAAGTGTAGGGCACATTCAGATCTGATGAGTGTTTACTCTGTTTCAGCCCAAATCCCGCCAGATTTGTTGTAATGGTGCAGACTTTGGTTTGGGATAACTTGGAATGGGCACAGACAGCCTTCTGGCCACACTTTAGGTGATTTAGGTCACAAAGTCATCATTAAAACATTAATAGATATAGTTTTCTATATTTTTTGCAATTAACCTTTTATTTTTATATAGGCTTGGGGAAAGTATTTTTTTCTGGCAGCATCAAATAAATAGAAGTCAAGTACTTTTAATAAAGATTTACTTAAGTTATCAAAACATAGCAGTCCTACTCCTTCAGGGTGTTTCCTGATGTTGATCCCTTTTTAGCATTTGTCACTTGCATTTCAAGTCTCAACCATTTCGAAGATAATTCAGTGGCATGTCCAAAGTGAATATTTCCACAGAGCCTTGTGAGACTTTGAAATAACACATAGTTGCATGTGTCCTTTTATTTGGAGTGTTTCTTTTTTCTTTTTAAACCATTTTGTCCTCGACGTGTCAAATGAGAAAATGTTTCCAGACACAGATGCTCATTAATACAAAGAAGGCATTTCTAAGAACACCTCAGAGGGACTGGAGAAAAGAAATCCCAGTTGTGGAACAGCAGAATATTTATGTGAACTTCACTTTACCTCATGTTGAACTTCATCTCACTTATTCACTTTTTATTCTGTATCGTATTTCTAATACAAACAGCCATTCATCTCTTTGGAAGGTTAGAATTGCAGCTTTTCCAGCTAAGCCTGGCATTCTGAGTAGTTTACATTTTGGCATGGTGATATTTTATTTAGCCATAAATAGTGCAACACTTTATCTCTATCACACACTTACACACACACACACACACACACACACACACAGTATGTTCTCACTGTTCCCTTCCTCTTTCAGTAATCTTTCTTTCCCTGTATCTTTTTCTTTGTTTCTCTCTGTATATGTTAGTCGCTGGACTCTCTCTCTCCTCTGACCCGTGTTTCACTCTTACGAAAACCAGAATTAAAAGAAACTGAATCTTTGCAGTCTTTGAAACACTAAAAAAAGAAAATTAAACTTCCCTCAGTTGCAACCAAATGTGTCAGATTATTTGTGATGTGTGGCTTAGTCTGGGATTTTTTTTTTCCAGTTAAGAGATCAAACTCATTTTGCTCAGAAAATTAAAGATTGTTAAGATAGTTAAACCAATAAACACATCAAGAAAAATAGGCACCTATAACATGGAAGAACATATGACTTTAAACAGCAGTAAATACACTGCTCCAAAAAATTAAAGGAACACTTTGAAATCACATCAGATCTCAACGGGGAAAAAATTATGCTGGATATCTATAGTGATATGGACTGGGTAATGTGTTAGAAACAAAGGGAAGCCACCTCATTTGATGGAAATGAAAATTATCAACCTACAGAGGGCTGAATTCAAAGACATCCTGAAAATCAATATGAAAAAATGATGCAGCAGGCTAGTCCATTTTGCTGAAATTTCATTGCAGCAACTCAAAATGATTAGTAGGTTTTTGGGCCCCATGTGCTTGTATGCATGCCAGACAATGTTGGGGGATGCTCCTAATGACATGACAGATAGTGTCCTGGGGGAGCTCCTCCCAGATCTGGACCAGGGCATCACTGAGCTCCTGGACAGTCTGAGGTGCAACCTGTCAGCATCAGTCCCAGAGTTGTTCTATTGGATTTAGGTCAGGTGAGTGTGGGGGCCAGTCAATGGTATCAATTCCTCCATCTTCCAGGAACTGCCTGCATACTCTCCTTACATGAGGCCAGTCATTGTTGTGCACCAGGAGAAACCCAGGACCCACTGCACCAGTGTAGGGCCTAGCCTGTAGAGGTCTGTGCATCTCTCCATGGATATGCCTCCCCAAACCATCACTGGCCCACGACCAAACCTATCATGCTGAACAATGTTAAAGGCAGCATAACATTCTCCAGTTTCTCCAGAGCCTCTTATGTCTGTCACATGCACTCAGGGTGAAACTGCTGTCATCTGTGAAAAGCAGAGGGTGCTGATAGTGGACTGCCAATTCTGGTATTCTATGTTATTATTAATTTCTGGCTCTCTTCCACAGTGTGTCTTTTACCCTGTCTCTCCCCTCAGCCCCAACCGGTCTTGGAAGATGGCTGCCCCTTCCTGAGCCTGGTTCTGCCAGAGGTTTTCCTTCCCACTGTCGTCAAGGCCACCCTCATGAAGTTTATTTCTGATTGTTTACTCACACATTCAAGCCAGTGGCCTGTTGGAGGTCATGTTTGCCTGTCTCCTGGAGTCTCCTCCCTGCTCTGTGCTGGGAGACATAGCAAACCTTCTGGCATTGGCAAACTGATGCACCATCCTGGAGGACTTGGTCTACCTGTGCAACCTCTGTAGGGTCCAGGTATCACCTCATGTTACCAGTAGTGACACTAACCCTAGCCAAATGCAAAACCAGTGAAAGATCAGTCAGAAAAGATGAGAAGGGAAAAAATGTCAGTGGCCTCCACCTGTAAAACCATTCCTGTTTTGGGGATTGTCGCACTGTTAATTATTTGTTCAACCTTCTAGGACCCCTTATCAAACTTCCTGTTCTCTCATCATTGCACAAGAGGTATAAGTAATACAGCCTTTCAAATTAAAGTGTCAAATGTGTTTCTTTTAATTTTTTTATGTGAGTATTCAGTATTCAGTATGTCCACCTTACCTGACCTTTATGGTCGGTGTGCCCTTTACTGCCAGCCTCATCTACCATGGCCCCAGATAAGAACACTGCATTTTAATGTATTATCTTGGAAATGAAAACTTTTATACAGTAAAATTCTGAAGAAAAATGATCTGTTGTAATTTGTTGGTCATTAACATAACAAATTGAAGATTCAAGATGTTAACATAAATCCATGGCTGGCATTTGAAATGAAAAATAGGAAATTTATCAATTACAAAGCTATAATTGCTTTCCAAGTACAATCTCGCCTTCCCCTATTGATTTAGTTTGACAGCTTCCTTCATATTGACAAATCTAGGCAGGCGGAGCAGTTTTCCAGCTCCCTCCAGTGTTTCATCCATCTCCCAGACCCAGTCTCTGAGCGAACCCCACACATTAATGCTCATTTAAATGGGACACAAATCATCATCCAAGACAAATGGCCAATACAGACGTAGCAAAGCATCAGCGGCACACGGCTGTCTGATGGAAATGCAGGAAGAATGTTATGGAACAAGTCCCCTGAAAAATTATCCAACTAAGTAGGAAATGATATGCAGAGAGACTCAGATTTGCTTGATCAAGTGACTTATCTATATATTAAAAAAATACAAAATCTCTGTTATCTGTATTTATACCTCAGATATTGTGCATTCACACAACTTCAAACTGATCTAACATGGATTTTAGGGCACTAGCCGTAATAGAAGTTTTGCATCATTTCTATTTATCTGGATCTGACACTGTAGGAAAAACAATGCAGTGGTTATGCTTCTTTAAAACTCTGGGCCACACATACAGGCATTTAAGGCAAATATATTTGAAAATATATGTTACTTAAATTAACAGCAGATATTTTCCTCATATCCTTAGTGTTAACACTAAACATCTGAGCTGTTTTCTCAATTGTGGCAGCCATAAGAAAGAAAATAGCTCTTGTAGAGCTGTAGATGTACAGCCCCAGTCAGATCGGCGCGCTCTGTTCTTCTAAAACACATCGCAATAAAAATGAATGGCCAGAAACAGTTATGTTCTAAAGCCAACTGCAGCAGTTGTTATAAGGGTCAATAATTTACTGCATAAGTCTCATAATTGGTTTAAGGGTTCTAAAGGACATATAAAGTCTTACCCTGAGGACACATGACTATCACTGGTTATTGCTTTAAACAGTAGAGCTTGATACATCTAACGCAACATGCTTCACATGATTTGGATGTTGCAATGATCGTTCATGAGGCATTACAAAAGAGGAGGAGTAATCACTCCATTTACAGATCTGTGTGTGTGTGTGCGGGGGGATGCTAAAAGCAAGGTTAGCAGATGTTGATTGTCTTGAGGCTACCCCCCCCTAAAATCTTCAAGTGACAGGTTCATTAACTTGACTGTAAAACCTCAGCACTGTAACCTCCCGTGCATTTTTTCCTAGGCATGCTCTCATCGTAAAAGAGCAGCTGTGTAAACACACAAGGATGACGCTCTCATTTTAAAAACCACAAGCTGCTCGGACCTGAGGAGGATGGTTGAATCTAATCTAAGTGCTGAAGGGTAACACATTTCATTTCCTCTCGGGAGAAGCTGAGGAAGATGTGTGCATGTAATAAATTGCAGTCTGAGGCTTTCAAGGTTTTAAAGCCATAGTTCTCCATATTTATATATAAGCACTGGATGTAATGACTACTTGCGATGTAAAAGTAGACACTTATAGTGACAAACACAGTGAATCACCTTTGCAGGAATTCTCTAAGTGTTCGGATGATAAATGTAGCTTCCTTTCCAAATAGCATACAGAACCAGGCCACTTCTGGCAATAATTTGGCATTGAAGGCCTTCTTCTGTCCCAGACAAAATGTATCTGATCCTCAAGTGGCCTACATGTAAAACAGCAAATGCACTATGGTCACAAATACAGTATATGTTGAAACAAGTTTAGCAAAGATGTGCTGCATGGACTGCAAAGGCTAGTCTGGATTCAAACTCAAAGTCGTTGATATATAAAG
This sequence comes from Pterophyllum scalare, assembly GCA_024447675.2. Lineage (NCBI taxonomy): Eukaryota > Metazoa > Chordata > Actinopteri > Cichliformes > Cichlidae > Pterophyllum > Pterophyllum scalare. Next base: position 56,826 of record JAMQGT020012319.1, on the reverse strand, counting down.
CAGCAAATATTGCCTGGGCAAAGATTCAGTACTGCTTGGTGTGACCCTTAAGTGGCCCACAGCTGATCTGGCAAATATGCCAAAATATAACAATTAAAAACCAGTTTCTTCATCCATTTCTGCCAACATGAACAGAGAGGAACCAAATGAGCAGGATGCTGAAACTGTGAGGCAACACGTAACATCCTTCCTACAGTAAATGCTAAGGGGATTGTGGTGGACAGAAACAACGCTGAGGCTTGTCACCCACTTCCACAGAGAAACAAGACTACCAAACCAGCCATAATAATATGGTTTGCTGACAAAAAACAAAACTGGCCCAATTACAACACAGATGAACAGCTCAATGACATTTTTTTTCATCAAAGCAAAACAACTGATTTCCACTTTAACAGCAGAAGCCTTTATATACATATACATAAACATAAACCATTTAAAATTATAGAGATATCAGCGATAACAGAAACATGGACCAACCCTGAGAAAGGTGTGGATTTTGAAATTGATGAATATGAATTTAATTGCATGAACAGGATGGCAAAAGTGAAGGAGGTGTGGCAATCTATGTGGATAAAAAAAAAAATTAATATATAAGGTAGTGGAGAGTGTGTTGGCAGCTACTGATGAGCGGCTGGAATGAATTATTGCAGAGATCTGTATGGAAAAGATGAAAAATGTTATTGTGAGCTGTGTTTGTAGGACTGATGTATTCAAAGAGTGGATGGAAAACGCGTTTTCAAAAATTTTTAAGTAAGACAATGACACTGATGTGCTAAATTTAAAAGTAAGTACACAGAATGAGAGATGAGTTAATCAACAGTATGCAAAATGTGAGCTTACATCCACAAATCGCCAGACACAGGCTTAGCAAAATATAAAACACTATTGAGCTGAATGAAGTTTAAGGTGCAGCCAACCCAAAATGTAATGTTCCCATATGAGGATGTAGGTTTGGAAGACAAAAACGAACTAATCAAGTACAAGTAATGGTTGATAATACACTGCTCAAAAAAATAAAGGGAACACTCAAATAACACATCCTACATCTGAATGAATGAAATATTCTCATTGAATACTTTGTTCTGTACAAAGTTGAATGTGCTGACAAATCAAATTTATTAACCAATGGACGCCTGGATTTGGAGTCACACATAAAATTAAAGTGGAAAAACACACTACAGGCTGATCCAACTTTGATGTAATGTCCTTAAAACAAGTCAAAATGAGGCTCAGTATTGTGTGTGGGCTCCACGTGCCTGTATGACCTCCCTACAACTCCTGGACATGCCCCTGATGAGGTGGCAGATGGTCTCCTGAGGAATCTCCTCCCAGACCTGGACTAAAGCATCCGCCAACTCCTGGACAGTCTGTGGTGCAACGTGACGTTGGTGGATGGAGCGAGACATGATGTCCCAGATGTGCTCAATCAGATTCAGGTCTGGGGAACGGGCGGGCCAGTCCATAGCTTCAATGCCTCCATCTTGCAGGAACTGCTGACACACTCCAGCCACATGAGCTCTAGCATTGTCCTGCATTAGGAGGAACCCAGGGCCAACCGCACCAGCATATGGTCTCACAAGGGGTCTGAGGATCTCATCTCGGTACCTAATGGCAGTCATGCTACCTCTGGCGAGCACATGGAGGGCCGTGTGGCCCTCCAAAGAAATGACACCCCACACCATTACTGACCCACTGCCAAACCGGTCATGCTGAAGGATGCTGCAGGCAGCAGATCGCTCTCCACGGCATCTCCAGACTCTGTCACGTCTGTCACATGTGCTCAGTGTGAACCCGCTTTATCTGTGAAGAGCACAGGGCGCCAGTGGTGAATTTGCCATTCCTGGTGTTCTCTGGCAAATGCCCAGCGTCCTGCCCGGTGTTGGGCTGTGAGCTCAACCCCCATCTGTGGACGTCGGGCCCTCATACCATCCTCATGGAGTCGGTTTCTAACCGTTGGTGCAGACACATGCACATTTGTGGCCTGCTGGAGGTCATTTTGCAGGGCTCTGGCAGTGCTCCTCCTGTTCCTCCTTGCACAAAGGCGGAGGTAGCGGTCCTGCTGCTGGGTTGTTGCCCTTCTACGGCCTCCTCCACGTCTCCTGGTGTACTGGCCTGTCTCCTGGTAGCGCCTCCAGCCTCTGGACACTACGCTGACAGACACAGCAAACCTTCTTGCCACAGCTCACATTGATGTGCCATCCTGGATGAGCTGCACTACCTGAGCCACTTGTGTGGGTTGTAGAGTCCGTCTCATGCTACCACGAGTGTGAAAGCACCACCAACATTCAAAAGTGACCAAAACATCATCCAGAAAGCATAGGTACTGAGAAGTGGTCTGTGGTCCCCACCTGCAGAACCACTCCTTTATTGCGTGTGTCTTGCTAATTGCCAATAATTTCCACTTGTTGTCTATTCCATTTGCACAACAGCATGTGACATTGATTGTCAATCGGTGTTGCTTCCTAAGTGGACAGTTTGATTTCACAGAGGTTTGATTTACTTGGAGTTATATTGTGTTGTTTAAGTGTTCCCTTTATTTTTTTGAGCAGTGTCTATGAGAATAAATTTCTGGGTGTAATGCCATAAATTCTGCTGGAAGCCTCATATTAAACATGTAAAAGCAAAAATAGCAAAGAGTACTGCAGCGCTGAGAAAAACAAGACACATTCTTAACCAGAAATCACTTCATATTTTATACTGTTCAGTGGGTTTAACTTATTTGAAATACTATGTGAAGAAATGAAGTAACACATACAAAAACACAGCACAGCCACTATTACAAGGCTGGATACCCGGCGCACACAAAATCATTATTTCTTAAAGTCAACCATTTTAAATTTCAAACATGAAATTCATGCATCTGACAAAATTTAAAACTGCTCCAATAATCTAGAGAGCAAGAACTAATCTGTTACCTGAAATCATTTTGAAAAATATTTACAGACAGAGACGAGGTTATGAGCTGAGGGGAGAGCAAAATTTTGAAAAATAATTTACGGTCATCAATGAGGAGCATGTGCAGCCTGTGGAGAGAACTTGCGGCAGAGTGTGTAGGAGGATTTGAAGTGATGCACAAATAAATCAGTTTAAAAACATATTTTCAAAAGAACACATAAAGCAGCATATGGAAGAGGAAGGTGTTAAATATTTAAACTCTACATTTTGACACTGAGTGGATACTCGGGCTGCACGCTATAGTGGCTAGAATTGTTGTACTGTACATTAAATATTGATAAATGTATATAATGACATATTTAAAGAAGCAATACTTTTGGATAGGTGTAGGTAAATAATTATAGATCAATGTATATAACAAAGGATCGTGTATTAGATACAGTATTATATTTGTTTATTTGTAGAAAGCATATATGTATATATTAGATTGCATAATCAAGACATATATGATGAGCCAAATAGGGGTAGAAATTAATAAGCATTTAATTTCTCCCACTTTTCAAATGGGATATCATCAATATTTTTCATCACATGAATCTGATGTCTTTCTTTTGTTTCATATTAATTTGGGGTTTTTTTAAGTTTATGTTTATTGTGTTACTTGGATGTTCAAAATCTATCAATTTTCTATATCTGGGGTCGGGTCGCGGGGGCAGCAGACCTAAGCAGAGAAGCCCAGACTTCCCTCTCCTCAGCCACCTCCTCCAGCTCTTCCAGGGGGACCCCAGGCCAACCAAGAGATATAATTTCTCCAGTATGTCCTTGGTCTGCCCCGGGGCCTCCTCCCGGTAGGACGTGCCCAGAACACCTCACCCAAGAGGCATCCAGGAGGCATCCTAGTCAGATGCCCAAACCACCTCAACTGGCTCCTTTCGATGTGGTGAAGCAGCAGCTTCACTTCGAGCCTGTTCCGAATGGCTGCCCTCCTCTGGCGGGCCTTGCATGTTCAAAATTAAGATTTGATTCAGATTCAGATTGATTGATAATGAGGTTCAGTTAGCTTTGCACAAAAATCGCTGCTAGAAGAGGTATACTGTCCTTCAAACAGCTATTTTTTACTTTTATTACATTTCACAACCCGTACTGTTTCATTTTTAATGAGGAAAGTAGTTGAGTCAGTACTTCCCCTTTTATCAGAGTATTTTTAAAACCAGCACCTGTACTTCTGTTTAAGTGAAGTGAATGTGTATAACTTTGACACCTCTGGTCCAAAGTGCTTCTTAGGTTAACAGGTTTATTCTACACTGGACACAGATGTAACAGATGAAACACTTTAAGAGCATAAAACTTAAAGCTATGTGGTTTGTAGGCTAGAGCAGGAACTACATAAGACTAGAAAGGAACTACATAAATGCAAGTTTCACAAAAAAAGCTCATATATTTACCAAAACATGACTGCAAATGCTGTAAGTTCCTCAATACCAAAAGATCGTAACAAAATTACAGTTTTGTGACCGAGGATGTGAATTCAGTGAGTGACACTTGGCTTTTTGCAGGAATTCTCATGGGCAAGAATTCCAAATTGACTGTGGTGCCACTTACAACATTATTCCAATTAGTTTGCTCTAACCTGACACAAAGCTTGAAAATACTGTACCGAACGTGTGCTGGTAATGTGCAACAAAAGCAAATTAAAGCTTCTAGGAAAATGTAAAGTGAAGCTAAAAAATTAATAAATAAATAGAATTCCAGGTGGTAGACAAGGAAGATATTGTGCCAATAACTGGCAAACGAACCAGTGAGGCCATAGAACTTATAAAGGTGCATTGGCAACAGACAGCATTGTTACCTCAAAGGAGCCCACAAACAAACAGTGCTCAATGGAACAAATACAAGCAGAATATGCTAATGTGTTCACTGGTGATGGATGACTCCAGGGGGGATACAAGATAGAGTTAGGTAATACAGAGAAGCCTGTACAGCTGCTGAAAAGATGTGTTCCAGTGTCCATGATGAAGTCGCTAAAGGAGGAACTACAGGACCTTCAGCACAGAGGGATCATCACTCCAGCTGACTGCAGCACAGATTGGATCAGGCAGACCAAAGGTAGGCACTGATCCAAGACCCCTAAACAAGGCTTCAAAGCACAGGCACTTCCTGTTATCAACCTTTGAAGACATACTCTGAGATCTTTCCAAACTCAAAGTGTTTACAGGATGTGACGTCAAACACAGGTTCTGGCATGTCAAGCCAGAGGATGAGTCCAGACACCTTAAAACACTCTCCACCCCATTGTGGCCACTACAGGTGGCTGAGGATGCCAATGAGGATAAGTTTGGCTCCTGAGCGCTTTCAGACAAAACTCACACAAGCCACCTGTAGTGGCCAAAATGGGGTGGAGAGTAATGCTTGCCTGGGCTATGCATTATTATAGATGATGTGCTGATCACAGGACGGGGAGAAACACGAGAGAAAGCTGAACGTGATCAGGCTGAAAAACTGTGACTGTTTCTAAACCGATGCAGGCAAAAGAACATCAGACTAAATGCAGATGTTTAAACTGATACAAAAGGAGGCTAAGTACATCAGACACCTCCTGACAACCGAGGGACTAAAAATAGACCCTGAAAAAAGCATGTGGCATACCACAGATGGAACTGGAGCATCACCACATGGGGAAGCATTCCTCAAACTGAAGGAGACTATTGCAAATGCCTGAAAGATTACAACCCAGAGGCAGAACTGCAGTGTGACGCCTCAGACACAGGCCTGGGTGCAGTATTTCTGCAGGGAGGTAAGCCTGTTGCTTTTGCAAGCAGAACTGACACAAACAGAGCGGGGCTCTGCTCAAATAGAAAAAGAGTTCTTGGCTATGGTATTCAGCACTGAAAAGTTCCACCAGTGCACATTTGGCCGCAAAAAATTGGGGTTCAAACTGACCATAACGGGGTTGGCAGCAAACCATATCAACTGGGTGAGCGACCAACTTTGACAGCGGGGCGTTCAGCTCAAATCACTTTGCGATTCCATTAAAAGAAAGAAGACAAATGCGCTTGCACTCACATACACTTTGCATAATTACAACCACACATGCATAGTACAATCCTAAATGTACCCACGGTTATAAAAGTGCAAAATTATCCATCTTGCATTGCAGAGGCAGACATTTTCTTAGAAGTGGATCAGTGAACTCACCACACACTTAGACAACTGATTGTGAGTGCACAAAATCCACACGTTTCTATTTATCTTGTACTTTTCAGTAGGACCAGTCATTCATCAGCGGCACAAGCTTTCAAAGTTTCAAAGAGAAACGAGGGGTACCTCCCAAAGTCTGACCTGCATCTGCCCATCCACTCCTCCTGGTTACAATATTGCTGAAGAAAACGACTGAACTGAATAATTAAATTGAGCTCACACTCCAGTAACTTATTGAGCGATATGGGTGTTTACAGTTTTTCATTACTAAATTAGTGTAACTTATAGTTGAATTATATCAACAGAATTCAGCTGAGGGGGCACAATGATTTTACTAGACGGGCCTGGACCCCTGAAGCTCCTAAACAACTTCATAGAACGATGTTACACATTCAAATACAAGATGTGGATGTGGTGTATGCACCAGGAAAGAACATGTTATTGCAGATACTCTGAACAGAGCAGAGCACCCCGTGGCTTCGTGTTTAGTTTTCGTCTCTGTTAGTGAGTCCCTGTTTAGTTACTTCCTGTGTTACTTTGATAGTTATGTGCACTTGTGAATTCTTTTTAAGTTTACTTCCCCATGCACTGTTATCATTTAGTTCAGCTGTGTGTAGTTCCCCAGCTGTTTCTTCTCTGCATTTATCACCTCTTGTGTATTCTTTGTTGCATCATACTGACTGTTTTCCCTGTTTGTCTGCCTGCAAGTTTTTTCCCCCTGTGTTTCTTCTGTTTGGATTTTTGGACTTTGTTTTCAGCTGCCAGTTTGACTCTTGTCCAAATAAAGGTTTGTTATTTGTTCATAAGTTCTGTTCCCTGCATTTGGGTTGCAAAAAATCAACCAACACACACCACATGCGGCATTTTTATTTCACAATGGTGCCTTTAGACAATTTGAGCCTAAATGGCAGGAACAATAACACAGAAAAGACAACCCTGTTGGTGTATCCATCACCAGGGCTTATCACATACAAGGAGATGAAAGAGGCAAAAACATTTAATTTATGCATCATTTACGTTTAGCGCTATACTCAGGGGTTAAACGAGGCAGAACAATCTCAAACTGTGTTTTTGGTGCAGATGTCCGGAAGTCGCGGTTGCTGTACTTCAGCATCTTGCTGGAGCTACAGAAGAGGAGCGAGCACAGAGGGGGTACCGGTTTGTAAGTGGCAGGTAGTTTCAAATCCAACGTATCCATCAGGTCGACAAATATGAGCAAACACACAAACTGTTTGTGTGCAGTTTGGCACACAGTGTGTCTTCAAGCTAAAGGTACAACTTGCCGTATTTAGAGAAGTTCGCTCAGAAATGGAGAAAGATGGAAGACAGGAGGGGAAGAAGACAGGTTATATTTAGAGGTAAGGACTGCTCAGGGACATTTGATAAGCTGGAAATTTAATGTCCTCATTTTTAAAATCAGATCAGCTGATCACAGAAAGTCTACTGGTGCGCACTACAGTAATTATTGTGAGCTGTGATTCTTTTCCCCACACTGAGTCACCACAACCACCTGCCCAATCCACTTTAACCCCTGAGTGTACTCTTTTTTCTGTTTAGCCGTGATGGCAAAGTCAAGAAAAATTGTGTATTCCCATGTCTAATATTATTTTTATTATATTAATATAGTATGAGGTTCAGTTAGCTTTGCACAAAAGCAGCTGGTAGAAATGTCCTTCAAAGAGCTACTTTTTACCTTGAGTACATTTCAGAGCCTGTACTTTTTCACTCATACTTGAGTAAAGAGGTTGAATCAGTACTTCAACTTTTACTGGAGTATCTTTTAGAACAGGCATCTGTGCTACTTAAGTAAAAAATATCTGCCAACTCTGGTCAGCTGGATTTCATAACCATTTCACCAATATGGATGCTGATAAAGGACTGCTTAGCATAAAATACAAACAGTAAACCCAACCAACCCCAACTAAGTTTACTTCCCGTGATCTACCTAAATAGTCCTGGGCATCATCTGCTAAGTTTGTCTCAAATGGACAACTTTTCAGGGCTTCTGGTATAATTGGTAGACTTCCTGTCCTGTCCACTACTTGCTGTGCATGAAAATTGTAAAAAAAAAAAAAAAGCAAATAAGAAGCAAGTTAATTATAAGAGGATACTTAAAGGTAAAGGCTTTCAGAACTGAGGTTTAATAAAGTTGTGTGATCCTGTAACTCTGAGAAACAGAAGCTGCGCCATGTTCTGTTTCATTGCAAATAAATAAATCACTCCCCATTATACAGTATATGTTGTTCCATAGTTCTACCTTTTTTCCATCTTGGAAAAGATTTTTAGTGCTGGGAAATACAGTGACCCTGGCTTTCCAGTGGGCTCACTGATCTCCTCAAACCTGCTCTGAATTTGGTGAATCAAAAGCGTATAGGGCAAAGCATGCTGGGTAAAGAGCCGCAAGCACATACCAGCTATGACAAATGCGGCTTTGGTGGATACAAATTGAATTATTTAGACTCAGAGGCTTTGGGCTGGATGGGGAAAAAAGATCATTGGTTTGCATTCTCATGTCCATCCTTCATGCTGTGGGACAATGACAATAGCAAAGGCGAAGCAGAGGTCATCATCTATCATCTACTGCAACATGCAGTTAATCAGCACTTTTGTTTGCTTGTCGGTGTATGTGTGTGAGTATGAGAGAAAGCAATGGGGATGCACAGGTGAGGGAAGGAGTCCTATTTCAGTCCTGACTTGATCAATTCACCACATTAAATTTGTCTAAGTCAGTGTGAGTAGTGGCAATCGAAGAAACAACAGCAAGGTCAGAAGAGCTTATTCACAAGTACACAATGCTCCACACAGTGAACCACACATAAACACATATACACGCGCACATTTTACTGGAGTGGAGCATTAAAAACAAAGACTATTAATCACACAGAACATGTCAAAATACATCAATTAGTAATTGAATATATTTACAGTATTTGTTTAATATTGCTTGGTAGGTATAATTGAATGCAAATTAAGTGAATTTTTATAGTCTGTTAACTTGTTTGAGTTACTAACTAAACATGTTACTGACTAATTGGGCAGCCTAATTGGACAAATGACTGGCTACGCAACTTCCAGATTATCTACTGTCAGACAAAGTGACCAAAAAACACTCTAACAAGTTAACAGACTATAAAAATTCACTTAATTTGCCAGTTCAGAAGTTTGACAGTTAAGTTTTGTCTATTCGTCAGTTACTGAGTCACTAAAGTCCTATACTGTAGTTTATTGGCTGTAGCGTTTTACTTTTTTGGCTTAAATCACCAAAATCATAAATAATAAATGAACGAGGAAATAAGACAGAACAAGGACAGAAATCCTGCTGCGTACTTTTGATCTGTGAGAAACTTGTTTCCGTCAGCACTGCACTGAATTTTAATAAAGTGTAATCTGAGAAAGAGCCATGAACCCTCTTTTGTTGTTTTTTTGACATATTTGTGTTTACATTTTGAGCAGTAAAGAAGAAGAAAATCATTCTGATTTAGTCTCAGGCCATATAATAGGACATAATATTAGGTCATAACATTCTTGCAGCTGTTCTCTGCATTGTCCTCATCGTTCTTTGTGTATTCAATTCTTCTGCCTTGTGATGTTGGGTTGTTGTCTTCCTTGTTACAGTGCTGCATCTAAGACATTACCTTCTGGACATGATTTGGGGAAGGACGGCACAGATGTTTTCATTCATATTTTTGTTTCCTTTTAATGTATTAATTATGTATCTTTGCTTGTTTATTAATCACTTCATATCTTGACTCCCCAGGACACAAAATCAGTCCTGCTGGATGAAAATAATAATAATGGAAATAATGTCTCTGAAGTCAAAAACTCCTCTCTGCAGCACAGTGAACATCATTGTGCCTTTAGTGAGCAAGTAGCACATTTCTCCAGGGCCAAATATAAAAGTGGCCATTTGTATTTCTTTGCCCACAGCCCAGTCAGCAATATTCCTTGTTTTTCTTTCTTCCTTTCTTTTTTGGATGCGTCTGTGGAGACCATCTCAATCGGTGGAAATCAAACCACAATCTGAAAAAACCCTCATATCCCAGTATCATTTGGCAGATTGGTTAGCCATGGTAAAGTCCTCAGAAGCTTTAGTATGGATTGTGCCTCTGAGAATCCAATGCTCTCACTGTGAGATCAAAGCAACCGAGACTAAATGATCTGTGCAGTGTTTAAGACAGCTCTGAGGGCCTGGAGACGTGAGTGGACTGCCTAGACTAGGTCAGAGGCCTCAGAAAGGGTGATGGATTCCATCGGGCCCAAGGTGAGGTGGATGAAATATGAAGCAATGGCAGCCTGCTGAAGTGTTCAACACAGGAAAGGGTGGTGCATCTAGTTGGGACTGTATGGTAATGACTGTGATATATTTTTCAGAATTGCTTTGCCACAATTTCCACTTTTTGGACATTTTTTTAATATGTTCAGCAAAGCTGGACGACTCATACGTTTAGCTTAACTACGAGTAACCTGCAAAAGACAAAGTTAGCCAAAATGTTATTGTTTAAGTATTATCTGTTTTATTATCTGGTTATTAATTAAGTTCACTTACGTTTAGTTCTATTTATTTCCTGATTTACTTTGATAATCACAGTCGACAATGTATTATCTATAGTTTTACTTCCAGTCTGTCCTTGACCTTGTTTGCGTTCAGTTGTGTTTAGTTTCCATCCTGTTTGCACTTCTGTTTGTATTCTGTGTTGTGTTGTGTCACACTGTTCCAGCCCTGTTAGCTCCTCATGTGTGCCCTGCCGGTTTCTTCTGAACTCTGTTGTCTTATATTAAAGGCTTTAAAGGTTCGCTTTTTGTTTACTTCAAATCCGTCTCTGCAGTCTGCATTTAGTTCCTATCCAATTATATTTAATGACATGAAACCTTTCTTTACTGTGAAGTTTTTGCATCAGAGAATAAGTCATTGGCATCAACATAAGTTATTTTGACATTGTGTAAATCAGGTTAGCCAGAATGTTTAGGTACACTATATTTCCAAAAGTATTCACACGCCCATCCAAATCATTGAATTCAGGTATTCAATTCAATTCTAGGCCTGCATACTGCTTCTACAAATGTTTGTGAAAGGATGGGTTGCTCTCAGGAGCTCAGTGAATTCCAGTGTGGTACCGTGATAGGATGCCACCTGTGCAACAAGTCCAGTCGTGAAATTTCCTCACTACTAAATATTCCACAGTCAACTGTTAGTGGTGTTATAATAAAGTGGAAGTGATTGGGATTGACAGCAACTCAGACTGTGAAGTGGTAGGCCATGTACAAATCACAGAGCAGGGTCAGTGGATCCTGAGGCACATAGTGTGCAGAGGTCGCCAACTTCCTGCAGAGTCAGTCGCTACAGACCTCCAAACTTCAGGTGGCCTTCAGAGTAGCTCAAGAACAGTATGTAGAGAGCTTCATGGAATGGGTTTCCATGGCAGAGCAGCTGCATCCAAGCCTTACATCACCAAGCGCAATGCAAAGTGTCGGATGCAGTGGTGTAAAGCACGCCGCCACTGGATTCTAGAGCAGTGTAGACGTGTTCTCTGGAGTGATGAATCACGCTTCTCCATCTGGCAATCCAATGGAGGAGTCTGGGTTTGGCGGTTGCCAGGAGAACGGTTACTTGTCTGACTGCATTGTGCCAAGTGTAAAGTTTGGTGGAGGGGGGATTATGGTGTGGGGTTGTTTTTCAGGAGTTGGACTCGGCCCCTTAGTTTCAGTGAAAGGAACTCTTAATGCCTCACCATACCAAGACATTTTGGACAATTTCATGCTCCCAACTTTGTGGGAACAGTTTGGGATGGCCCCTTCCTGTTCCAACATGACTGCACACCAGTGCACAAAGCAGCTCCATAAAGACATGGACGAGTGAGTTTGGTGTGGAGGAGCTTGATTGACCTGCACAGACTTCAACCCTATTTCACCTTTGGGATGAATTAGAGCGGAGACAGTGAGCCAGGCCTTCTCATCCAGCGTCAGTTTCCGACCTCACAAATGCGCTTCTGGAAGAATGATCAAAAATGCCCATAAACCCTCCTAAACCTTGTGGAAAGCCTTCCTCAGAGAGGAGTTGAAGCTGTTATAGCTGCAAAGGGTGGGCCGACATCGTATTAAACCCTATGGATTAAAAATGAGATATCACTCAAGCTCATATGCGTGTGAAGGCAGATGAACAAATACTTCTGGCAATATAGACATGTGTTCCTTCCCTTTTTTAAAAAAATCTGTATTTACATCCAATTTCCCAAGAGTCTAATTCTACCTGCTGTTACTGTCATTAAGTAACTACTATGCTGGAACATTCATTTTCTGGAGATAACTGTTTTCTTCTTATACTCTGCTGTCTTTGCTTTCCTATACTGTCAGACACCCTCAACCCCCTCTGCCTTTTTCCTCTTGTAATTTAAAAAAAGAACCTCGATAATTAAGAAATGTTGCAAAAGTTTAATTTTCAAGCTTCTCTTGAAAACCCCATTACTTTGTCTCTTGAAATTCCCTCTACTTGAGTCCCCTGCCTCCAACTCACTGAAAACTCAGCTGCAGTACTCTATTCCCATCTACAGTATATATTCTATACTACACTGAGTACCTGTTAGGTACTGAATTTAAACATTTTTATTTAATACTTTTGACTTACATGGCCTCACTCCTTTACATCATAGATTTAGCCATATTAAGAACCAAACGGCTGCCTGCATTTCTCAACTCATGCTGTCCTGTTCCCACAGCCGCCTCACTACAAAAGAACTAAAATTAGCAAATTCAGTATCTGCTTTTAAATCAAAGTGTATTTTTACAGAAAAGCTTTTTAAAAATAATAAAATACTTCTTGTCCTCCTTTTACTATTTTATTATTGGCCTATTTTTTTTTTTATCTTACCCATTAAAGCCACCGATTGTTCACAGCATTTGTTCAGGTTTTATGTCGTGTTTTTATTTGTTGTTTTAAATGTGTTTACTTGTATTTTTGATTTTTGACGGTTATTTTTTATTGTATTCTGCAAAGTACTTCGCAACTGTATTTTGAAGTGTTATGTACAATTATTAATAATTTTTATTACTGTTTTGTACTATTGTTAAACCCTCTGAATTAAAGTTGAAAGTCTGTATTTCAATCACATGTTGTTTGTTTGGTTTAATATTCACCGTAGTGGTGTACAGAGGTATAATTTTTTTTTTTTAAAAGGTGTCAATGTCTGAAAAACATATGGACCTAATTGTATCCTGGCTTTAGGGCCACCAGTAGTCAGTTTAGGCAAACATTCACTGAACTCTGAGCCATGTAACCACTTTTGTTAATGAAGTAACACTGAAAGAAGGCTGCGTTGTCTGAGGAATATTTAGTTACCAAGTGTTGAATTACTTTTGAACTCTTGCCATTTGGAACTGTTCTTTCTATACTACTTAAATTAAAGCCAAGACTTGGCACTTTAATGTTTAATGTAGCCATTACTTGTTTTTGTTTTGGGGTTTTTTTGGGGGGGGGTTGCTTGTTTATTTTTTGTATTTTTGTTTGTGTATGTTTCTTTTTTGTTTCTTTCCTTTTGTTTTGTTTTTCAAATTCAATGTGCTGAAGCACAGAGCCATTGTCCAAGAGTACAGACAGTGGCGTTTGAGCAAGGCTTACTGGTTTGAATTCTGTCAGCATCCTCATCCAGCAGATGAGGATGCTGACAGCAACCTGTCAACACCCTCTAACTCGTGAGAAATGTGGTGAAGTGCGAGAAACCCAAACTGTATGTGTTGCCAATGACTTAGCCAGGGCCAAAGTGGAAAATGTCTTGTTTATTCATCGAAACAGAGTGATTCAGTGAAAGGTTACGTATGCTTGTAAGCCGGAGTAAAGATAACAGATCAGCTTTCTTCGCTGAGTTGCAGAAAGATTGCTGCATGTATGAACATACATAGATTAGAATAAAACAAATGGTTAAGAATAAAATAAAATAGCACATTGATTCAATGCGACAACAGCAATAAAGTTCAGGTGATGAACTCCAGTTATTGCACATCTATGACCAGTACTGCCAACTATTTCCAGATTTCTTTGCTTCCTCGGCTCTGCTCCTGCATAAAAGTAACAACTAATTATCTACATGATCATAACATGCTTCTATAGTAACTGCATCAAGCTACAAATTTGGTTTATATATCTCATATAGATCAACTGCATAATGATTGACATATTAAGAATATTGCTTACAAAGCAGTGCACAGAGCACGATAAACTCACCAGGCCTGTAAGAGAGAAGGATTTAAAATTCTCATTCTGGGAATTTACAGGAAGCAAATCAAGAGAAGCCAACATGCTCTCTCTTTCCAGGTCCTGTCAGCATTTTGCATCAGGCTGAAACATACACCATTCCTCTGGAGCTCATCATTTAGCTGCTTGGCAACTACTCCTTCAAGAATTTTTTAGATTAAAGGAAGGTTGGAGATCAGTCTATAACTAGAGACAGGGCTCGTGTGTCAAGTGATGGCTTTTTAAGTAATGGTTTAATTACTGCCACACGTGGTATTTAGCCCATTAATAGAGATATTTAAGACTGAAGCATTAATTAATGGCAAGAATGCAGTCTAATAGATACATTGATGGTTTGGAGGAGGTAATTACTGAAGTTACCTCAGAAAGTTCAACCAGAGAGAAGGAGTGTAAATAAATATTAGCACTACTGAAAGGAGCTATACACAAAGATACACCTGTGAAAGGGTTATGATTTTTTTTAATGTTTATTTGTGAAGAAATGTATTAGATCATTACTAGTTCAAGTTAAAGGAATACTCGGCTCTACAGAGCTCTGACTCGTTGTCCTCCTGGCTACAGTGCTGAAAAGAAACCTGTTCTTATTTTCTTCAAACAAGTTTGACATCATTGTGCACGGACATAAGAGGTAAATGAATAAACTGTTGTTTGCTAAGAAATACTTCCAGCATTTAACTCTCAACTTTGTGGGCAAGTCAGTTTTTAGGGCTGTTGTAAAGAGTTGTTTTTTAAACACTGATCTTCCACATTTTACATCAAATGTTACCATCCCCGTGCCATGTAATGATGGTCTGAACTTCTGACAGCCATCTGAAGCACGGAAAACAATCGTGATAGGGCTATGGGACACTAGAAGAATTTATTCTGTTAGTTCTCACATAATTAGACTGTTCTGTCAGCTGTCTGACAGAATGCTGAAGCGATGCAGCCTGACTCACTAACTGGAGCGCAGTCTGAAACACTGTGACCCAACAGAAAGAGAGAGCAAAGTCAAGCGGTACGGAGCGGCTGGAAGAGGACAGGGTGGGTACAGAGCCGTGTCCTTGTTCTGAACAGGCATTCACCTCTAATTTCCTTAAAATAACCTCTGGAATACCATGCACGCGGGGCACATATAACCATGAGTGACAGCTAAATGCAAGGGCCATGCTTGTTGATACAGCACTCCCTCTGCTTGTCTTTAAAGAGTATGATTTCCAGGAACATCCTGAATGGCTCTGGCCCCACAAGCTGAGAGTCTGAAGAGGATTTTTACAACACACCCACCCAACCCCAAACTACCCCTCTTATCACTGTCGAAGGGGAGAGTGGGGGTGGCTACATGCCAGGGACACCCCCCCCTTTGCAAGACACAGTGGATGGGTACAAACGCTTGGCACAGCGTGGAAGCAGATTTGCCAACAGCTACTCTGGCAACCATCGACTCTGAAGGTTCAGTGAGAGGTGAATCATCTATCACCAGCAGCAAACACAGAAATGCACGGCATACCATACAGTACACACTGCCACAAGCTGCAACGGCAAATATCATCAGGTGGAAATTGCAAACTGAAATAATGAAAATGATATTAAGGCCTAGCTAATGATAATTCATGTATGTGTTTCTGCCCAGAAACTGCTGCTGCCACGTGGATACAAGTACGTAAATATGAAACTTTGTTTTAAATTCATGTCATTATGTGCAACTAACTTTTATAACTTATATTTCACCTGTGTAATTTTTATAAAATCAGTGTCATAATCCTTACTCCAACAAATATCAACATGTCTATTAACATTGCTGCTATTTTCTAATGATTTAGTCATCAGGGTGATTTCTCTTGGCAGCTCTCAGTTCAGTGTTCTATAATACATTCATCCGTACTATTTTTCTTTATATATTGCAGTTTAAGAAAGAGCCACTGTCAACTCACCAGGGCCACAGTAAATCGCCTTACTTTTACTAAATGAGTGAATCACCAACATTACCAGTACGACAGCTGTAGCAGCTAATTCTCTGAAACTCTCCAGCTCTGTACCGTCTAGGACCAGCGCCATGAAGGCCAGTTGTCTCAGATGGAGCGCACTAATACAGTTAGCAATATGGCCGCTAATTTCTGCTACTGGTCTCGGTGAAGGCTTTTTGGAAAGTCGCATTAAGACTATTTTGCACATCTCAATTTCACTTTTATAAAGCAGATTAAAGCATGTGAACTTTTCCTAGTGTAATATTAATATTAAAACTAAAATTAGCCAGAATGATAGTCACAAGTCACAGGTTCATGATTATTGTAGTACACATCACTGAAGTGAGTCAAACCCCACACCCCCCACCCCCAGGACTGTTCCTAAGATCTTTCAGCCCACTTCAAATGTTATCAGTCAATTTTTCCAATATCAATAGGCAGGATGTCATGTGAGTGTCAGATTTTTGGGTTAATGAAATACATTATTATTTATTAAGGATTTAATGAGTCCACAGATTCCAGAGTCTAACATGTCATTGGCCTTTCGGGTGTCTTTGAGATTCAGTGCTTTGCTTTCAGTGTCAGGATGAAAAAGGTTGGAATTAAACAGCGGATCAGACTGATTCAGATTCAAAATCATTAGTGACTTGACTCTCAGCTCTCAGCAGGGAAGAGAACATGATAGCACAGTGTGAGCAGCATGAGTCTGTTGTTAACTTGACTTTACTCATATGTACTTCATTACAGATACCTGCTTTCTGCATATTAAAATCCAGCTATGTTGTGCTACTGAGCAGGATGGGTACGTGAACTCCAGCAGTCACATTAATTGCCTTCTGAAAAGCCTCAAACAGAAAGAAATACATTCCTGTTAGAAGAAAGGTGATGCAGAGGCAACAGGGAGTAAGATGAGGGTGAGAGAGGGGGGGGAGCAGCATCCGTCACTGATCTTGTTGTAGTCACCAGAAGAACTACAGTAGTGTGCTTCTCAGCCATTATGTCAAATATAAATCCACATTTTTAGAAAGTTTGACAGCTTTGCTGTGGAAGAAAAATCTCCACCTATATACTTCCAGGCCACTGCTGAGCTGGAAAACTAACATAAACTTTGCAAGAGTCTGAAAGAGTCTAACTTTGCACCATTCAACATTCCCTTATGGAGTAAATGAGGTGACAGTAATAAGGTGTAGGCCACACATTCTCAATTAAGATGCTTTGTGCTGGTTTGCCATTTATTAAAAGGTGTTCACACAAAACACAAAGAGCCATGGGGTACTGGATAAGAATAGTCAAGTGACACGTTTGTAGGACACCAATGTTTGAAATACTATAAATACAGATTGGAAGAAGTGAAGTGGTCCAGGGTAACTCTTGATCACTTTTGTGAGTGTTTTTCTGCTGTTGCTGTTCTGATTCTGCAATGCTGGCATGTTATGTAAAAATCAACAACTGTGAGGGGCATTACGCAAGCTTGGCAGGATCAGGGTAAATAGGCAAAGGTGTCATGTGAACACTAGTAAGGTTGCATCAGCTACAGTTGCTTTACGCTAGCTTTCTGACCATTTGGTCCCAGTCAAAGTGGCTCAGGTCTTTACACTTTGTCATTTCTCCCCCATCCAACACTACAGCTGTTTTCACACATGCAATGCAATCCTGAACCTGTCTAGAGGACAAAAATGTCCTACACAGTCAGAACAGACAGGAATTGTCTTTAACCTGCCGTTTCCCTTGTACAAAGTCTGTGTGATGTGTGGAAACATGAGGGAACAGCACAGGTAGCTGTCCAGTGAATTTAGAGACAACAAGTGCATTATGCGTCATGCCTCCAGCATGCTCTACCCCAGACAGCTCCTTCACCTACATCAAACCAAGTATTGTCAATAGCAGGAACGTACAGAATTATCATTAATTCTTCTTGGCACAGAAGAAGAAGCTGGAAATGAAACATTCTCCAGTGTTTTTGGTCCATATCAGCATACTAGCATCATGCAGTTACTGCATACCTGTCTACTGATGCAAATCTCTCATTCCACCACATCCCAAATGCTCTATTAGATTCAGATCTGGTGACTGTGGAGGCCATTGGAGTATAGTGAACTCATTGTCATGTTCAAGAAACCAGTTTGAGATGATTGAAGCTTTCTGACATGGCATGTTATCTTGTTGGAAGCAGCCATCAGGAAGAATTCAATTAAATTCTACTCTATTTGTATAGCCAAAATCACAACAACAATCACCTTAAGGTGCTTCATATTGTAAGGTAAAGACCCTACAGTAATACAGAGAAAACCCAACAATCAGATGACCCTCTATGAGAAAGCACTTGGTGACAGTGGGAAAGAAAAACTCCCTTTTAACAGGAAGAAACTTCCAGCAGAACCAGGCTCAGGGAGGGGCAGCCATCTGCTGCGACTGGTTGGGGGTGAGAGAAGGAACAGGACAAAAGACACACTGTGTAAGAGAGCCAGAGATTAATAATAACTAATAATAGAATGCAGGGTCATAGAACAATGGAGATGGTCAGCAAGGATCCTCAGGTAAGCTGTGGCATTTGAATGCTCAACTGACACTACGGGGCCAGAAGTATCCCACTAAGATATCCCCCACACAATTCACCAGCAGCAGCAGCCAGAAACATTGAAGGCAGGACGGATCCATGCATCAAAGTTGTTTATGCCATATTCTGACCCTAATCCAAATATTGCAGATTCATCAGACCAGCCAACATTTTCCAATCTTCTATTGTTCAGCTTTGATGAGCCCATCCAAACTGCAGCCTCAGTTTCCTGTTCTTGGCACCTGCTGTGGTCTTCTGCTGCTGTAGCCAGTCTGCTTCAAGATTCAACATTCTGCGCATTCATAGAGATTCTTCTGCATACCATGAATTTATCAAGTGATTATTTTAGTTACAGTTGTGTCCCTATCAGCTCAAAGCAGTCTAACCATTCTCTATGAACAAGGCATTTTTGCTTAAAGAACTGCTCACATATTTTTTTCTTTTTTGTACTGTCCTCTGTAAAGTCCCAATAAAATCCCAGTAGAGGAGCAGTTTCTGAAATACTCAACAGCACACAAACAACCATGCCATCTTCTAAGTCACTTAAATCACCTTTCTTCGCCACTCTGATGCTAAGTTTGAACTTCAGCAGGTCGTCTTTACATGTCTACGTGCCTAAATGCATTGGGTTGCTGCTATGTGATTGGCTGGTGTCTGGTAGTGTATATGAAGCATCCTGTCTTCTGTTGTGTGCCACATATAAGAAAGCTTTAGACCGTGTCCTAGCCTGATTCTCCCAGGAGTCTCCAGAGATCATGCGGGAAAACAACTCAAAAGAACAAACTGTTCGATTACCAGTTAATACCAGACCTTGAGAGGACTTGTTACAAAATAATCAATGTTCTTCATAATGATTGGGTTAAATGGTGCACATTATATGTTGCATGGCTTCAGTATATCAACTCTCAAAAAGTCCAGCCATGTTCAGCGTTATGTGACCAGCCCTGAACTGAGAAACCCCACTTATGTTGGTTGAGGTTAAAAAGGTGTCAAACAGCCACTGTGAATGCATAAGTGCTGTTTGACCTTTTGGCTCAGATAGCAGCGAATGACAAACAGTACAAGTGGATTACCAGAGCAGCAAGCCTGCGACAGACATGTTATAGAACATGATGATGCCAGAGTATTAGGTAACCAAGAGGATTATTCAAATGAGAATGAAGTCATTAGCATTGCAAATTAGAACAGTATTTAAAGCACAGCGACATGCCCTTCAAATAACTTCTGCTGCAGAGAAATCCCAGCTCTCCTTGCTGTTAAAAAAGTTATAAGGCATGAAGAGCAACACATGAAAGAGTGAGCACTTCCAATCTGAACTTCACCATCACACTGAATTATCATTGGCTCAGTCACCACATGCTCCTTTAAAGGCTTACAACCACATATACTCACTCATAGTAAAGGCCATTTTATTTTATGCTTTATTTTAAGTTGTATGCACACCTTATTTTTATACCTTTATTTTTGCATTTCTTCAAAAATCTGATATTAATATG
Source organism: Pterophyllum scalare (assembly GCA_024447675.2). Classification (NCBI taxonomy): domain Eukaryota; kingdom Metazoa; phylum Chordata; class Actinopteri; order Cichliformes; family Cichlidae; genus Pterophyllum; species Pterophyllum scalare. The sequence continues at coordinate 36,489 of JAMQGT020012319.1, read as the reverse complement.
GCACATAACTCAATGAAAGGGTTTAGTTCTTTTGGCAGACACATGCAGTTAAACTATTAAAATGTTGGTTTCCGTTTTAGAAATTGCAATGAACAGTTTATTTAAATAAAAAAACTTTGCTTTTCTCTTCTGAAGATTTACTCATTGAACCGGATTAAAATACTTGATTACTAAAATAATCGCTTGCTGCAGCCTCGCAGCTCTTCCCACTAAACCTTGAAACAGCAAACTTGTTTCACCACTTGAGGCAAAAACACACCGTGGAGTACAACCAGGCTATGAAGGCACACAAGGAGATACAAACAGCTGGTGATGTGCAACCCAAATGTAACTAAAGTGTTTATAGTTTTAAGATTTCCAGGGAAAACACCACCAAGTCTGCTTTTGTGCTTACATTTTACTTCACTACTATTGCACTATAATCCTGCTACTGCTGGCACCTTGCAGCAACAGAGTCACACTTTGAATGAGGTAGTCTGTCATCAGTGACAGTAGCTCATTGGAAAAGAAGGATGGAAAATGCCCTTCATTTTGTTTGCACAAATAAATGCTGTTCAAATAAAATGTTCAGTGTTTTTTTTTTCTGTAACATCAGAAATATCATTTTCTCAAATTTCCTTGAACTACTTATTTTTCATTTATAAAATAAATAACACTGACCTATTAATAAGCAACAAAATGGCACTGAACTCAAGGAATGAATCAGTGTTGTGTCTACACACAATCGACAACTCAGCAAAGAACCAATTTCAAATTGCATCTTTAGGTGCTTGTTGCAAAAACGTATCATCTGTTCCCATTTCTTTAGCTGACTCTACAAAAAAAATGCATCTGATGCAGCAGAGATGCATCTGACCCTTCAGTTTATCTATCAACTGTTGAATCCTAATCATTCAAATCATTATGAGTATGCAAGCAGAAGGAGGAGATCAGGAGAGATGTATAACAGTGAATCTCTATATCTCTGGCATGCATTTTAGCCGGCGGTGATGGGGATTGTGTCATGATGGGATTATAAACACATACAAGTACCGTCAGATTTTGATTCACCACACAATACCATCTGGAAAGTGTCCGATTGGCAATGTCTTTAATTTTCACCATGACAATGATCCAACAGAGAACAGAACAAATGGCAGCCAAATCCAAAGAAGAGCTTTGAATGTCCTTTAAGAAGCCCAAAAAACTATTGCTGAAAACTTACTTGAAGAATAAACATGGTCATATCAAACACTGACTATTAAGCTCATTAGAATTGTGCAAACCCTTATACACTGTAGTTCACATTTTCCTAGCAAAACACTAGGAAATGAAGGGTGGCTCAAGACTTTTGCGCAACACTTTATGTTACCGAAGCCAAGTTAAGTAGCTGCTGAGGATGTAAATCCTCTTCATCACAACAAACAAGTTTTAGTTTTGTTTAGTTCACTACAGTTTTTACTAGAACTCACTTAAAGAGGAAATAGTATGCTTCTTAGGAACTATTTTCAGCAAATTAATGCATGTCTTGTGTTTCATTAAACAGTGTATTTAACCTGATTAATATTCAGCATTTAAGAAAATTAAGTTCATTTTTTGGAAATTAAGTGGATCTCACTTGATTATCCTTATTCTTTCAGTGTTTCTGCTTGCTTTATAACATTTACTACACCGGGATACGTTAAGCTTAATAAATTAAAAATGTCGAATAATTCCCATTTTTGGCAGAATAATTAGTTAAATGTGACTCTGTTTTAGAGTTGCAACAGCATGATTTCATTTGACTACACTGAGATACATTACATTTGAACACAATGATTTCAAACAACCTGATCTAAAGGTCAAAGTGACAATAATGCTATACAGAGCCATTTAAAACTGTGCTTCTTACTGCCATTTTTTATATTGACAACATATAAGCATAAAATTATATATGTGGATTCTAAATATCACCATACTTTGGACCTCCGACCTCTTCTTTAAGGTCAAATAAGATCGAACTTTCATAAAATGTCTTTTATCTTTAAAATTATGCTTAAAATTCTCCTGCCTTTGTTTGTATTGGCAACATTTAGAAAATTATACTGGTCGATGGTACTGTGCACTATCCCAGCAACTTGGCTGTGCCTCTCAGTGTACACGGTCCCAGCCTGCATTATGTGTTGGATAGCCTCCAGTCTGCACAATTTGCCACGTGGGTCCTGTCGGCTGTGGGAGACTCCTGTCTCTGTGGATCTGAGGCTTAGGGCTTGTTCTTCTGCCGCCATGATCAGAGCCTCTGTGCTGTCCCTTCAGCCGGCCTTTTCTAGCCACTGGTAGGATTTCTCGATGTCAGCCACTTCCTCCATGATAGTTACTCTTCCTGTTCCTCATCACCGTCTGCCTTCACCTGCCTGAGCCATTCTTAGAGCACCACACCACACTCACACACACACTATTAGCTTTGTTCAGTGCCAAGCACTCCAGTAACCATGTGTAGGGCATTGATACATAGGCTTTCTTGTAGCCAGTGCAGACTGTGCTCAAGTTGGTCTTCCTGGTCTTAGACTCCTGGTGAACTGTTCTATCAAGCTGTATTGGCTCATATCCCTACTCACTTTCATTGCTATGATGTCTGAGAGGAGCTTTCATGTTGTGGAGAGGCAGGTAATCAGCTGTTAGCTTGATGGTGTAAATCCAAAAGGGGATCCCTGAGGATCTGCCCTGTGTTAGCCAGTCTGGATGAGTACCTGCTGTTAGCAACCCCCTTATTTCTGCTGCCAGATGATCATGGAGTGTCGTTAACTTCCTGAGCTAGTAAGCATGGATAATGTCAGGTCCTAGTGCTGTCCAGCTCTTCATTCCGGAGACTCGTTGTTGGATGTCTGCCTTTGTGATTTTGACTGGCTCTTGCTCTGGGAGATTGCTGCAGTCTGCTATTAGGTCCACCAGCCACTTGGCATTGATGTTGCGTGGCACCTCTTTCTCCCAGATGTTCTTCCAGTATTGTTCAGGTTCAGCGCTGGGTGGATCTGCCCTTGCACTGTTCTTTCCTTGTAGCTGAGAGTACACTGTGGATGGATCTTTGGAGAACAGGGCAATTATTCTCTTGGCCTCTGCTTCTCTAGTATAGCTTTTCAGCTTTGTGGCCAGAGCCATGAGCCTTTGTTTGGCAGTTTCTAGAGTCTCAGTTATGTACATCTTGTTGTACCTCTTTTTCATCCAGGCCCCATCTCTCATGATGCCCTTCTGCACCTCAGTTAACTGACTAACATCCTTCCAAGCTTCCCTGATTTTAGTTTCCAGCCTTCTTCTCCACAGGGAGCCTGCTCTACATGCATCCTTTATCCTATACCTAAATGCTTCTAGGATTACTGTCGCAGTGGCGCATATGAGCTCACTGGTTTCAGTGATAGTGGTAAAGGTGATGGCACATAAAACAGTGTTCACATGTGTGAGCATCTCCTCTAATGGGACTCTGACAGCGAGCGGGAAACGTCGTGCTCTTGGTTGGGTGGCTACCTTCGGTTTGGCCAACAAAGGTTAACAAAGTATTTTAATTATAGTTTCATGTTTAAGTTATGCTCAATAATATTTCAATTAAAACAGTTTGGGAATCTACAAAATTCACAAAGATTTATGTGTACAGCAGGTCAGTTGAATTGAATTTGATGTAATATCCTGTCTCCAAAGCCTGAGAGATCATTTCTACACTTAAATTAATATGCAGTTGTGGTACAAGCAAGTTATTCCTATTCTTAAATTAATAACTCATTGCCTTACCTCCAAATAATCAATTTATGCCAAGCAGGGTCTTGCTGTAGAAACTTTTTTTAATATACTGCTCAAAAAAATAAAGGGAACGTTCAAATAACACATCCTAGATCTGAATGAATGAAATATTCTCATTGAATTCTTTGTTCTGTACAAAGTTGAATGTGCTGACAACAAAATCACACAAAAATCATCAATGGAAATCAAATTTATTAACCAATGGAGGCCTGGATTTGGAGTCACACTCAAAATTAAAGTGGAAAAACACACTACAGGCTGATCCAAATTTGATGTAATGTCCTTAAAACAAGTCAAAATGAGGCTCAGTATTGTGTGTGGCCTCCACATGCCTGTATGACCTCCCTACAATACCTGGGCATGCTCCTGATGAGGTGGCGGATGGTCTCCTGAGGGATCTCCTCCCAGACCTGGACTAAAGCATCCGCCAACTCCTGGACAGTCTGTGGTTGCAACGTGACGTTGGTGGATGGAGCGAGACATGATGTCCCAGATGTGCTCAATTGGATTCAGGTCTGGGGAACGGGCGGGCCAGTCCATAGCTTCAATGCCTTCATTTTGCAGGAACTGCTGACACACTCCAGCCACATGAGGTCTAGCATTGTCCTGCATTAGGAGGAACCCAGGGCCAACCGCACCAGCATATGGTCTCACAAGGGGTCTGAGGATCTTATCTCAGTACCTAATGGCAGTCATGCTACCTCTGGCGAGCACATGGAGGGCTGTGCGGCCCTCCAAAGAAATGCCACCCCACACCATTACTGACCCACAGCCAAACCGGTCATGCTGAAGGATGCTGCAGGCAGCAGATCGCTCTCCACGGCATCTCCAGACTCTGTCATGTCTGTCACATGTGCTCAGTGTGAACCCGCTTTATCTGTGAAGAGCACAGGGCGCCAGTGGCGAATTTGCCAATCCTGGTGTTCTCTGGCAAATGCCAAGCGTCCTGCCCGGTGTTGGGCTGTGAGCACAACCCCCATCTGTGGACGTCAGGCCCTCATACCATCCTCATGGAGTCGGTTTCTAATCGTTTGTGCAGACACATGCACATTTGTGGCCTGCTGAAGGTCATTTTGCAGGGCTCTGGCAGTGCTCCTCCTGTTCTTCCTTACACAAAGGCGGAGGTAGCGGTCCTGCTGCTGGGTTGTTACCCTCCTACGGCCTCCTCCACGTCTCCTGGTAGCGCCTCCAGCCTCTGGACACTACGCTGACAGACACAGCAAACCTTCTTGCCACATCTTGCATTGATGTGCCATCCTGGATGAGCTGCACTACCTGAGCCACTTGTGTGGGTTGTAGAGTCCGTCTCATGCTACCACGAGTGTGAAAGCACCACTAACATTCATAAGTGACCAAAACATCAGCCAGAAAGCATAGGTACTGAGAAGTGGTCTGTGGTCCCCACCTGCAGAACCACTCCTTTATTGAGTGTGTCTTGCTAATTGCCAATAATTTCCACCTGTTGTCTATTCCATTTGCACAACAGCATGTGAAATTGATTGTTAATCAGTGTTGCTTCCTAAGTGGACAGTTTGATTTCACAGAAGTTTGATTTACTTGGAGTTATATTGTGCTGTTTAAGCGTTCCCTTTATTTTTTTGAGCAGGGTACAAACCTTCTACTGTCCAGTTATACTGCAGTTTGGAGAATACTACACTTCCCCATATGGACACCATTATATCATTTACTATGGGAATGAAATTAACACCTCAGCAGTAAGAATCTACTCAAACCAATAGAATTTGGAAAGCTAAGGAGCCCAAAGCCTTTTTTCTTTAATTCTGTTTCAACACCATATCCACGTTCATCAGTGACAGCTTCTTATCTAGCTAATGAAGCATAGCAAACACCCTGATGCAATTTTTACATAAGGTTCATAGTAACAAATCAGTATGCCAGTTAAGTTCAGTCTTCCACTGAACAAGATATCTTTCATTCATTATTGATGTTGTGTGAGAGGCACTTTCCCCGGAAGGCACCCTAGGATTCCCATAGCCAGGCACAGCATCAAAGGCTTCCCTATAATCTTGTCTTCTTTTTTTCTGACCCCTCCGCTTCCCGACTCTCTACATTACATGGTTTGTCTTACTCATTTAATGCTTTCCCTCGCTATAAGTGTCTAATTATGCCATAACTTGTAGCAGATAATCTGATAATGGGAACAACAGTGCAACAGCTGCTATTTGTGATATCCTTGTTGAGAGCCATATTTACATTTTTTAATTTTTTTTAATTTATTTTTTTTGCATTGACGTACTGTAAAGCTTAATTTGGTTCAACTCTACGTTGTCTTACTACACTGCACATTTTAACACATTATGCATCTTAAACAGTTAGATGGACCTCTGCATTAAGCTGATGCTGTATAGCCACATCAGTTGAAATTATTTATGTGCTGTGTCTCATTTCAGATTTTCTGTCATTCAAACATATGGGCCATCAATTGACTAAATTTATTGGATAGATTTATTTTTTCATTTTATTTTACAAAGCTAGGAAAGCTGTTTACATGATTGAGCCTGATGTTGTCTCAGACATGAAAGAATGATTTCAGTGACTTCCTCACAGTGAGGATTACAGAAAACCAGACAACAGGAATGAGTAAATCTCCTTTTTTTGTTACATCAACTGTGTAATTTCTTTCTGACATAATGGTTAGATTCCTGACACTTGTGCTCCTTGCTTTCCTCTTGATATTGGTAAATAGAAATATATATGGTTGTATTTCTTATTGCAGTTGTAGTAAAAGTAAAAATGTTATCCATCCTTATAATAGAATCTTTTGCACTGTATGTGTGTATTACTGGTATTTAGACTATCAAAGTATTATTTTCAGTTGCTGTTACCCAATTCATACTAATATGAAACAGTATTTATCAAAACATACATACTGAACATATACATACATACATAGAAATAGAACACATGTATTTGCATTATGTATACCACACACGACTTTTATGTCACTCTGAATGAGGAATTCAGGGTCACTTCAAGGTAAAAGAAAAAATAAAGTAGATGATCAGAATCAGAAACAGTTCTCCAGAGGGCCCTGTTTCTGGCACCTTGGAGCCCAATTAAATTTTGCCATAGAATACGAGAACAACTAGAACCCTGTACTTTTCACCCTGAGCACATGTGACAGATGTGAAAGGGTCTGGAGAAGCTGTGGAGAATGTCATGCTGCCTGAAACATTGTTTAGCATGACTCGTTTGGTGGTAGGTCAGTGATGGTCTGGAGAGTCATATCCATAGAGGGACACGCAGACTTCCACAGGCTAGGCAACAACACCCTGACTGCCATTAGGTATAAGGATGAAATTCTTGGACCCATTGTCAGACCCCACACTTGTGCAGTGGGTCCTGGGTTCCTCCTGGCCTCATGTGGAGAGAGTATGCAGGCAGTTCCTGGAGGATTGATACCACTGACTGGCCCCCTCACTCGCCTGAACTAAACAACTCTGGGACGTTATGTTTTGGTCCATCCAAAGCTGCAAAGTTGTAACTCAACCTGAATTTTGTGGTGTCTTTGAATTCAGTCCTCTGTTGGTTGATCATTTTTATTTCCCTCAAATGATGTGGCATCCTTACATTTCTAACACATTACATCATATCAGTATAGAATGATATCTGATGTGTTTTCAAAGTCTTTTAATCTTTTGAGCAGTGTGTGTGTGTTGTCTCACAGCACAGCCACATGTTTTACTTGGCGGGGGGGGGGGTCACAGATCAATAAAGTTATTTGTGACTGTGCAGCATGTGAGTACAATGCAAAATAGAAACAAACATGATAACAGTAATAAATGGACTGGTTCTTATATAGCACTTTTCTACTCTACATCATTTGCCTTAGACACTAGTTATGAGCAAACTAATAACAAAAACTTCTATTTTCTTTCAGCCCTCTGACATCTATGTCATAATCAGTGACAATCCCCTGTGTTTAGGGGGAAAAGCTAAAAGAACCTTTTTGGACAAAACGTTAATAATCTTTGATGTGTGTCAGTTTGAATTATTACTTTTTTATCTCATGATTGCCAAGATTTTTGAGAACAGCTTAACAAAAACAAAAACATATTCTGTGTGGAATAGGGTTAGGGTTATCACTGATGAGGACTTCACAGTGTTAACACTTTGAGTTGTAACTCATAGTTCAGGCTGGAAAAAGTACTGTAAGTAATGAGTAAGAACTGCTCCAAAAATGACTTATGTTTCAAAAGTTGATTGGAATTGTGGGCTGTATGGCTCTCCTGCTCTATAAATAAAGGCTGACAGAGTATGGGTGCTGACAAAGTTTAATGTTTTTAATAAAGACTGATTGGAGTTAACTATGCTTTAAGAAAAGAAAATTCCATAGTAAACAAATTTGACAAAGTAAATACTGCAGACTGCAAAGTCTTTCTAGTTATATAATCTATAACAATAAGCCAGATATAATGTATTCTTGCAAGGTATTCACAACATACTACACTCGTGTGTACAGGAATATATGAACCACTGCATAATGAACCACTACTATATAATCTGCTGATATCATTATGTATATCACTATAATCATAAAGCAACCATGTTGATTACATTCTAGCAATATTGCTGAGCAGTAGGTATGGCTTTAATGTTGCTCAATGAAGACTCATAGCCTATACTATTTATGGCCATGAGTCATCCCTGACCAACATGTTAGACAATGCTCAGCCAATCAGAAGTTGTCATCACAGGCTAATCAATAAAGCTGCAGCCTAGAACTGATGTTACTATAAACAAACTGGCCCTTTACCTAGAAATATGAGATCCCAGTCTCTCACCATCAGCTACTGCCAGCTGTTCATTGACCTAAGTCAGTTGCTAGATATGGGGAATCCCCATTTCTCCATTTCTGTCAATTATGGTCAAGTAGGCATGGCCAATCACACAGCACAATATGATCACATGATCAGGCTAAGCCTATCAGGCATGAGAAAGAGGTATATTAGAATATATTATCATAGCATTAGCAGCCATGTTACATCCTCTCCACTTCTGACAACTGCCGCCAAAGTGCACAAAGGGTACTAAACATCCAGGAATATGAGTATGATGTTGCACATCTTTGAAGAGTAAAGAACACAGTTGTGAGTTGTGATTCTTTATTGTGTTTGTATTCCCATATCTATTATTATTTTATTATTATATTAATATAGCACGAAGTTCACTTAGTTTCCCACAAAAATATCTGGTAGAAATGTCCTTCAAAGAGACACTTTTTGAATGAGTTGAATCAGTATTCAGCTTTCACCAGAGCCTTTTTAACACAAATATCGTCACCTCTAGTTAAGTAAAAAATGCCTGTGCTTTTGCCACCTCTGAATTCTTCTGAGAGTCACTGCTAACCAACAAATCTTTGCTCTTATGCAATTAAGACAGATGTGCAAGGAGATGCAGCAACTTTGAAACTCAGCTGGCATTTCTGAGCGGAGCAATTTGCCCTTCAGAATGTCACACCACCCTGACAGATCTCCTCTTATCCCTGAGAGCGTTTTGCCATCTGCTGACTGTTAGAGGTAATCACATGACCAATCACTTCTCACGTGCATCTTTCACATACAGTACCGTGCATATGGTGCACAACTGTGTAAATTGTGTTATCCATGAATGAAATGTCACATTTGAAAAATCCATAGTGGGTCTACGGACTATGAATTTTTCAAATCTGGGACTAAATTTTCTGTGATTAACTGAGCTTTTTTAAAAATAAATAAATAAATAAATAAAAGGTGGGAAAGAAAGTTGAGAGAAGAAGAAGAGGAGATGTACATTTGAGTAATGTAAATCCTCAGAAATTCAAATGTATGGAATAATTAAAGAGCTTTCATTGGGGTGCAAGGCTCAACATAAAAGCACGAAGAAGCATCTCTGATGGAATTAAGCACATGATTAATGCAGGCTTACTCCAGGCTATTGCATCGCTGATGTTATCCTTTGATATCTTTCAGAGTCATTAATATTGCATAGTGTAGCTGAAGTCTTAATCACCACCTCCGCTGCAAAACTGTGTGTGTGTAAAGCGCTACCTTTTTTTTCTAGCGGAATTAAGTTGGAGGCACTATCAAACCAACCATCATCTGAAGCCAAAACTGCCATTGACTTTGAAATTCCCACTGACAGCACGCCATTCTGTCATGACTCCCCACCCCCTCGATGGCATTTCACAGAGGACAATGCTGCGGTGCGCATACAAGTGGGTTAATTAAAAGATTCATAAGTCAGTCTGAGAACATTGACATACTGGAGAGCGGTTTCATTGCGCAGGGTTCAGTGCGAGAAAACATCAAAGGGTTTAAACTGCAGGCATGAAAAGCATGGGAAATGAGCTTTCACAATGAGAGGCGCTTCCAAACCCTGCAGGAAGAGAGGAGCCTCTCTCTGACTCTCAGGTACCGAGAGTCTCCGATTATGTCCTCATACCCCCACCTGCTCCCACACGGAGAGGGGGGTGGGGGTGAGCTGAAACAATTATGTCTTCTTTTTTTTCCAAATCACACTCTCACGGTGTTTAGAGATCAAGTTATTATATTTTTGTGATTATTTGTGATGCTTTTTAAGCCAGTGTTACTGGATACGAAATACACGCATTTATGCAAGTTTTCTTTGATTGGTTGTTTAATTAAAACCACCATCAAATCGTTGACTTGCAGAACACTTTGACATTGTGCAAAATTGTGCTCGACATGAACGTGCATGCTGGATGGGGGTTATGCTGCACATCACATCAAGAGGTAATGCAAACCTGCACATAGAGCATTACACAGTGGTCAGTGGTGGGCTGCAACAGGTAAGTGCCATCATGATCATCACCGTGAACATCAACATCATCATCATTATCGTCATCATCATCATTATCATCATACTGTACAAACTATCCAGCGCGCCACGTTCGCCACTGATTATCGTTACACCGATGACCACAAGCGGGGTTCAAACATCAAATCATCAGCAAATAAAAACTAACATTTCAAAGATGTGACCATGTGTCCGGATCCACCACTTCCCACACCCGCCAAAACAAACTCGTCAGGTGCCTGGATACAAGAAATCACGCGACACTCCCTGACCCACTTAACCGAACGATTAGCTGCAGCATATTTTACATAACTTTTCTATCGATTTGCGCACACACATTTAGAATTTCGCTCACGTATGAAAGCATGGAAAAACTTACCCCCATGCCGCAGCTGGTCTTGGTATGTTTAGTACAAATGGGCATCCTATTTATTTGCTCACCTCGCCCTCAGCAACGGCACCTTTTGCCTGAACGCCGCGGGAAGAGTGGCCGCTATTTCCTCTTGGGCAAGTGAGGTGAAGTCCTTTTGGCAAAGGGTACCCGACCCGGCGGCGCGCAGCCGCGATACTCACAGACGGAGCCCTTTATTATTTCTAGCGGGCGCGCTACCGCAGCATGGCAGTAAAGGATCTAACCCAGCGTGACGGGAGTGCTCGTTAAATTGACACCGTTAACCACATGACAAGAGCATTCAGGTGGCGCTTTAACCTTCACCTTCACTGAAGACTTTAATATTTAAAGTGTGGAGACCTGCAAGTCGAATTTCATTGGACATTCTGAAATTTAAGAAATCTTTTTGTAAAAAAAAAAAATGTTCTTCCTGAAAAGATTGGTTAATGCTGGACTGTATAGAGAGGTCACGGCAGATTCTTTGCTCCAGACTGCATGGTGTATGCATCATCTGTTTTTATAAACGAGGAAATATAACATTTCTTAATTCCAGAAGGGAGTTAAGCTCTAATGTTTTTCTCCTCCGGTGAATCTGAGCTAACTCATGCTGCTTGTTGAGGACTTCTTTTATGGTGCCGTTTGGAGCTCAGCAGCTACAACAAAAATAAGAAGAAAAATTTATTAAACAAAATTTAAAAAATAAAATTAAATAAAAGGGAATACTAATTTTTGTCGCTGTGCTGTGTACCACCTGAGTAGTTTTTAAATGAGAATATGTTTTTAAAGTGCACACTATTAGTGATTACAGGCATTTTTACACAGTACTTAGAACAAATGGACATCACCACGTTCCCTCACTCCTCTTGTGGTGCTCTGGCAGAGCTTTACTGATGCTGCCTTCAGTTGCTGCTTTGTTTGTGGGTCCCTCTGCCTTCAGTTTGGTCTTCAGCAACTGAAAAGCATTTTCTCTTAAAATTTATGTTCTGAGATCTACTGAGGAACTCTTTGTTCGTTTTGCAGTAATGCTTTGGGTCATTAAGTACCTGCACGGTGAAGTGCCATCTACTCAGTTCTGTAGTATGTGGCTAAATCTGAGCATAGTCCCGTACACTTCAGAATTCATCCTGCTACTTCTATCAGCAGACAAATCATCAATAAATACCAGTGAGCATTGCATTAGCAGCCATGAATGCGTTCTTCATCTGTCCAAAGAACTTTTTCAGAAGGGGACAAGCGAAGTCTAATCTGGTTTTCCTGTTCTTGAGTGTAACCAGTGGTTAGCTCCTTGCTGTAAACCCTCTGGATTTACATTCATGAAGGCAGTGTATAGACACTGACCTAGTTACTCGAACATCTCAGTCGCACTGTTGCACTTTTATTGAGAATAAGCAAAAATAATTTCATTTTATGAAATTCACGATCAGTTGCACAAAACAGTAACAGTCTAACAGGCTTATTATATCTGTTTGAACAAACCAGCTTAGATCTGATTCTTGTCACTGGAGGCAAACCTGACTTGTGTCTTGATGGCAGCTGCTCTGTGTTTTTCTGTCCCTTTTATCTCACAAACTTCTATTTTGCCACCTCTGCTCACTACCGACTCCTCCACATTGTGTGATTCTCCCCCTTTCCACTAGATGCCCTCAGAACATTTAAACATCTGGTGATATTCCTTTTTCTAAAGCATACTTCATTCCCTCAATAACTCATAAAAAGCCATTGTGGTCAGAAGTTTACGTCCACTCATCATGGGCATGGATGTCGTTGTAATTTGGGGCTTTAAATTATTTTTAACTGTTCTTTTTCCAGGTGAAATGATTATACGTCTTTTATGACTTAAAAAAATAAGAATTGGATGTACAAGTTTAAGTTAATTTTGGATTTTTTCTACTCCACAGAGGGTCAAATTTATACATACAATACATACATACACTTCCACTGATATTTAGTTAAAAGTCCTTTAGCAAGTTGCACATTGACTGGAAGCTTTTGGTAGCCATCAACATGCTTCTGGTGTAATCTGTGACTGGATATTTGACCACTCATCTCGGCAGAATCTTAGTAGAGTTCATTTAAATTGATTAGTTTCCTGGCATGGACCCGGCTTTTAAGCGTAATCTACAAATTTTCAATAGGGTTGAGGTCGAGGACTTTGGGAAGGCCATTCCAGAAGCTTTATGTGAGCCTGCTTTATCCATTCAGAAACTAAGTTTTGATTTGTATTTGGGATCATTGTTCTGCTGGCACACCCAAGTCGTGTCCAAGTTTCAACCGTCTACCTTTTGATTTCAGGTGAAGTTGAAGAAATTGGAGGTAGTCCTCCTTCTTCATTATTCCATCCACTTTGTGCAATGTGCACTGTACCACTGGCAGCAAACAGCTGAAGCATGACGCTATCACCACCACTGCTTGACAGTTGGTATAATGTTTAAAGGTTTGACCCCCTCATCTCTAACATACCTCTAAAAATCATTGTGGCCAACAAGCTCAATCTTTGTCCCATTTGACCATAAAACTTTTCTCCAGGAGGCATTTGGCTCGTCCATGTGGAAAATTGAAATCTCAGTCAAGCTTGAAGGTGTCAAGTTTTGGAGCACATAACTTCTTTCTTGGTCGGCACACTCGTAGTCCATGGTGATGTAAAGCTCACTTCACTGTGGACAGTGACGATGGTGTTCCAGCAGTGTTCCAGTTCATGGCAGGCTTGAGCCTTGGTGGTTCCTGCGCATCCTAGCCAATTTCTTCTTATGTGAGGGTGACAGTTTGGGCCTTGGCAAATTGGTGCCACATCTAAACAAGATGTACTTACGGTCAATTGTTTGATCAAAATAGAAACTTCTGACCAAAACTGTTTATACTCTCGCAACTTTGGCTCCTTCTTAAACCAGCTTTTCAGTGTTATTTTGCTGTCATTTAGTTCCTCTCATTTCTGTACTACTTTTGTCATTTTGTTTCTGACCTGCCTCATGGTCCTCTTGTTGTTGTTTCATAATCTCCCATAAAGTTCCTGTTTTTCAGTCTCCTCTGCCATTTGGATCCTCTTCTAAGTAGCATTTTATCCAAGAACACTGACCAATGCGACATGAAAACATCAATTATTTGCCTATTCTGATTCAAGACACATTTATTCAGAAAAAATTATGTATTTGTTTAATCTAAGTGGAAGTTACTGTCTGACATAGAATAAATCAGCTTTCTGGTCAGAAGACGGAGAGCAGGAAAAGAAACAGAGAGGGACCTGCACGTTTAAATCCTAGCCAGATATAAAACTGGTAAATCATCTATGGCCACTACAACCATCCCAGTGGGTCTGAGGTCATGAATAAATTCATATTTAGTTGGTTTTTGGCACACGGGCACATCAGAGCAAACAGAAAATAAATACCACAATGTCCTCTTGTCCTCTGCTAGTCTCTTTTATACTTTCATCATAACAAAGCAACCATGTGGTTCGTTTGTGTCTCTGGCTATCTGATGATATTCACTTCTGTTCACTGATTTAAACCAGCCTTTGAGGGAATTATACGGCTCTTCAACTGCAAAAAGCTCGACTGTGTAGAACAGCTAGTTGAGTGCACGTTTAAGTATTCAGCTTTAAGCTATGCTCAGCATTGTTAGACGAATGACAATAAAAAAAAAAGATAGTATTGCCCCGTATTTCTGTCATGACCTAAAACCTATCGAGCTTCTGTCTTCTTCTTTTCCAGGATTAGTTGATAATTAAATATACTGTAGAAATTAACATTGATGCTCAGGGGTAATTCAATTAGATTTTATATAGCACAAATTCACAACAGTAGTTGCCTGTAGGTGCTTTAGCATACTAATTGGAGACAAATAATCAGAGCATTAAGCATGTGTAAACTGGATGTAAGAGCATATACGTTCAAAGATACAGTTTACATTTTTGCTCCTGCAGGTATTCCAGATGCGCAGGCACAGGCACATTGTACTGCTTGCCATTGACATCCTAATGTACTTCATTCCCCCTACCCCCCACTGCCCATTCAGTGGCAAAAGATGATGTTGTTATCAACATTAAGGGCTGAGAGTGCATTCCTCTTCCTGGGGACATTATCTGTGCCCTCCTCTGCAGACAGCCAGAGAAAGGAAAGACTGATAGCAGCAAAGAGGAAGAAAACTCCTCTTTTTGACACCATATCAACTCAGCACTCCTTATCACTTCCATTTGCTGCTGAGCCAGACTATTACCAGAGTGGCTTTATTCACATATCCCCGACACTCAATTAGTCTCCCACACCCACTCGCTCTGTTAGAGCTCAGCATCAGAGGCTCATGGACGGCAGACACAAGAGCAGGAAAATGCAGATGAGTTGACCCACATCAACAGATCAAAACACGCCATGTTTTGAGGAAAATCTACTCCTGATCTCATGTCTTATGTAGTGATTTTTTTCTGTGTGGTTTGTAAGAAACATTTGTTTCTACATGCTCTATGCACCATTTGGTGCTTTTGTTTCGAGTATAACAGTGTGAATGAATATAGATGTCAGTGATCACTGCAGGACTGATTCTAAAACAAAGACCCGTCTCCTCATTTATTCTGGACAAAGCAGTGACCGGCTGTATAGCTGCTTGACCACACAGTTATCCACTCATTCAATCATGTGGCAAGCAGTCCTGAAACAACAGATTCAGGAGCAGCACCGTTCAGCTGTTTCAGGTGGGGGTGGAGGGGTGGGGGTTACAAAGTAAACTCTTGCAGGGTTTAAATAACTATGCATAAAACCTCAGAACCTTTCAGGAATGAATGTTTCAGGAAACCAGTTAATATTCATATTTTTTTCTACAGTCACTGGCTTGGCAAGCAACCTATTCTGTTGACTTGGTTTGAGAATATGTTGGTCACCAAGATCTACATTATGTTAGCTGGAATTTTACCACTTTACTTTCCCAGGTTTAGTCAGAATGGAGAGAGAAATCAAATGCAGATGGTTATTTATTTCAGTTAGGATATTGTGGCGTCAGGGTGTGATTTCTTTTGCTCAGCCGCAGGAGGAGAGTCATTAAAGGAACAATGCCAGGGAGAGTTGATTGTCACAGGTAGTGCCAATTTGCTCATTAATCTCTCCCCTTTATATGCAGTAGCAGGCCGTAACCTTGAGGCTCACTCCTCAACACCCATCCCCAAATTGTTCCCCACAAAGTTGGGCGCATGAAATTGTCCAAAAAATATCTCGGTATGCCCGATGCATTAAGAGTTCCTTTCACTGAAACTAAGGGGCTGAGCCCAAATTGCAGGTAGGAGCCTTGTTTATGCCTCTGCTGCCTTGGTCTGAATTAGTTACATTGTTGCTGATTAATGCTACTGGTGTTTTTGTAGAATTTTCCTGTGTATTTTCTTTGTAGCCAGATTTTGGTATGTCATTTATTCTTTTGTGCTCCAAGTTCAAGTATTTCACTAGTAGTAAACAGGTGTTTGGATTGTAGGTTGTAGCTGGTTAAGCCCCATACAGGCCGCTTCTTCCTACAATCAGGCAGCTTCACTTGATCAGTGTGCAACTTTAGTTTGTCGCGACATTGGTTTTATTTGTCGTTATTGTCTTTGATGTTAACAATATTTTTATTATGCATTACAGGAAGTTTGGGCCTGGGCCTGTGTCCAGTTAATAAACTGTTTGGGGACTAGTCAGCATTATAGCAGGCTCTCCGTTTCAGGCACAGCTGGCTTGGATTTTATGTAGTGACCCAGAATGTTTTATGTCTTTACCATAATAAATTGTATTTTGGGGCAATCAGTGTATGATTAATCACATTATTAATAGTTGGTTTATTTGCTTTAAAGTGTTTATTTTGTTTGGGGTTTTTTTGGGGTTCTGTAAATTTTGTTTCTCAGTGACTATTTTACTTTCATTTTTGTTACATCATTGGAAGGAGGCCCTTTTTATAACTGCAAAAAGGGAGTGTTTGATGGGTTTTCTTATGTTTTGGGTATACTGCACTAATAAATTTTGTGTTTTGATTAATTCAGAAGCTAAGTGTCCTGGTCCCAGGGTTCTGTGCTTTAATGGTTTTATCAGTGCTTTTGGGGGTTGGTGGATTATTTAGAGCTTTTCTGTTAATTATTTTCATGCTTTTAGTTTGGGAGTTTCTTGTTCTAGTTCTCAATCCTCCACAGTGTTTCCCTTAGTGTAAAGTTGCTGTGTGCAAATGTGTCTGTCATAGCCTATGGTATGGATGGGACTCAGATGCAGACTCAGAATAAAAGTTAACAGGTTTATTTACAATGAAGCAAAGATTTTGAATAAATAATCCCGGGTGTGCAGGACTGCAGGGCAGGAGCAGAGGTAGGACCTGCCCCTGAAACACAAGGTGTGATTAACACAAACACAGAGAAGCTAAAGGGCAGAGAGAAAGAGAGACTGGGTTAGCTAGCACAGGAGGACTGGAGGACCATGACAGTGTCTAACTCTTAGTTACTTCCTGGTTTATTTTGGTAATGTTTTACTGAGTCCTGCATTTGGGTCCACATCCTGCCTGCCACACAGTTGTTCCATGACAGTGACATGACCATTATGGACCCAGCGGACTCAATGGAGGAGTTCAGTGAGAAACTGGAAAGACTGTTCAAAATATCCTCTCACAAGTCCAGTGACAATAAGAACTTATCAGTCGGACTAACTGTAATGGATGTCCTCATTAAGAAGAACCCACTACCACTCCAGTTTCCTAGGCTCTCCAGTCTGCACAACTCCTTAGCTTTTATAAGAGAGCAGATATACACCCATGAATTGGCTCTTTCCCTTACCAGCTCCTCCTCACCACTGCAGCAGTGGACCAGCTCCCCATTGTTGCTTCAGCAAACCCACACTGAAGCCTTGCTGCTGCTGCTGCTGCTGACCTGTTTGGCAGTTGCCTCCCTTCCACTTAAGTCCCGTGTGAAAGTGGGGTTGCCAGCCAGTTCTTTGCACCTAAACTGACCTACCTATCTCAAAGAGGAGGGAAGTGCAGTTCTCTGCAGTGAAAACACACTCCCCAGCCAAAAGACTATTACCTCAGATTAACTGACCTCCCTGTTGTTGGGCTCACCCCTGCCAGAGTCATGTCCTGCCTCAACACCAACCCATCTGAAGCTCAGCTGCCCAGTTCCCCGGTTTGTACCACACCAGCCTCCTTGTTGGTGGAGCTGTGGGCTGAAGAGGATCCTGCTACCACTGCACCCCCTCACCCCCTAATGCCCTCAGACACTGTATCTCTGCCTGCATCTGTTGCTGCTGGGCCCCAGCCTGTCTCTCACCCCCCCCCCGAACCAGCAAACTCAAATCCTACAACTATGCTTCCAGTTTCTTAGCATTTGTTATTTGAGCTTGAGCAATTAGTTGTCGGTTTTAGCTTTTGTGTCCCCTGGATCAGACCACACTTCCCCTGAGATTGTTGTTCCATCTGGGGCTTCCTCTGAAGTTGTGGCTTTCCCTGGAGACAGCTCCTGGCCCCAGTGAACTTTGAGCAACTTGCTCTGGCAAGCCCAGAGCCTCTGTTGTATCCCAAGCTTCAGTTGTATCTGCCAGTCTTCAGCGTCAGCTGCATGCCATGCTGAGTAGCCCCAGCCTCCTGCATACTAAGAGTATCCTGAATATCCCACATAGCCTGAGTATCCTGTTCCTCCAGAAGCCACCAGAGGTGTTCCACCTATGTTATCATCAGGACCTCCTGCACAACCATCAGATGGGCTCTGCTTCAGCTGCTGGTCTCCTTGCCTCTTCATCCTCAAGAGGGCTTCCAACTCTTTTGTCGCTGGCCTCCTCCCAAGCCTGAGGGGTTCCGTCTTTGCTGCTGCTGGTATCATGTCTGTGGCATCTTCTTATTCACTGCCAGCTGCCAGCCAGGCCTCCTGAGGGGTCTCATCTTTGCTTCCGCTGGATTCTGGATTCTGACCCCAGAATCCAGCCAAACCATCGGAGGGTCTTTTTTTGCATTCATCGCCCATGTAACAAGTTTAATCTCTTCTGTTGGACACCAGGTCAACCCCAAGAAGAGCTCCATCTCTGCCATTGGCTTTACTGGCCACCCAAACTCCTTAAGGTTGGACAGATGGCTCATGGTTAACTGTTTTTTGGCTTGGTTTTGGATTCTTCTGCTCCGTTTTTGTTTTGGGGTTTTTTTTGTTTTTGTTTTTTTGTTTGTTTGTTTCAGTAATATTTATCATTTAGAAATGTTTTCTGTTATGTTCTCAGTTAGTTTCAGTTGTCCTCCCAGGTGTTGCCTCTCCTCTTGCATTATCTTGTCTTTATTTAGAACCTCAGTTCTCCCCTCTAACTTTATTGTGTCACCATTCATAGCCATCTTCTTACCCTGTTTCCCTGCTTCTGCCCTGTATTTGTTTTGGACTTTTTGCAGCTTTGTGAAGCATCACCATTAAAGCTGCATTTTGAGTTTAAACTTGGTTTCCTGAGTCCTGCATTTGGATCCACTTCCTGCCTGGCAGTCGTTCTGTGACAGTGAGCGCCTATAGTGGAGATGGCTGGGGGCTTTTGGTGGTGGGTGCTGTGGTTAATTATGCACCCATGGTTTGAGCTGCACCTTAGTTTGAGTGTGGGTAGAAAGGTGAAACGCATGTGTGAATTGGTGATATTTTGGACCCCTCTTCATTTGGCAGCCCAATTGCCCACTGGCAAGCCACAGCTTTGAGCTGATTAACTGCATACAAAAGGTATTTGCCCCCTTCACCCTTGCCCCCCCCCTTTTTTTTTGCATAGTTGTCACTTAAATGTTTTAGATTATTAAACAAAGATAAACCCAGGTAAATGCAAAATGCAGTTTAATAATTTAAGGGTAAAGGGTACTACCAGTTGCCACTGCTGAGAAGGTTCACCTCTGTTCCAAGTTCTGTTTTGTTATTTTCCCTATTTGCTCTCATGCCACAACCTTTTTTCACATGACTATATTTAATAATAATAATGCTTTACAATTCTGTGCACTATTCATTCCCACCTCAATCATACTTGGTGGTAAGCTACTAATGTAGCCACAGCGGCCCTGGGGCAGTCTGACAGAAGCATGGCTGCCTACTGCCCCTCCAACCACCAATGTGGGTTAAGTGTCTTGCCCGGGGACACAATGACACACTCAGATGGGGACTCAAACCCGCAACCCTCTGGTTGCGAGGTGAGCACCTACCCACTGGACCACTGCCACCCCGTATTTGCACATTTGATCTGTTTCTGTGGGTTTGTTCTACTGTATACAGCTGGGTAAGGCTCTAGCACCAGCATGACCCAAAATTGGATAAGCAGTTCAGAAGATGGGTGGGTTATTTGTATTTTGTTGAATTGTTGTGATTTTGTTTGATTTCAGTTTTTCTGTTTACAATCACAGCCTACTTAGGTTTGTGTGTGTGTGTGTGTGTGTGGGTTTTTTTTTTTTTTTTTTGATGACATTAACTATGCTTTTCAGGTATCCTGAGTCTTGGCAATCGGGTAACAAAAACATAATCTACTTGACACATATTCTACTTGTCCCCATCTATTTACATTTTTTATTTGCCATTTGCATTAATTTTATTTGTCTATGCTTCAATAGCTGTTCCTTAACTTTAACTCTGTTGGGATTTTGTTCAGGCTCGATCACAAAGGCTTAATCGTATGAGGTGAGATGGAGGAAAGTCGTGAAATTTGTGGTTTTGATGAATGACTTGGTGCCATGGTTCCATCAAACTCTGTCATTTGGTCCTCCTCTGGGTCTGGGGGGTTGTGGGGTAGTGGTGGTGCAGAGCAATAAGACAGAAGTCTCTATTTAGCCTTCCATTGCACAGAGACTGGACCTTGAATATTATCACAGAAACAGAAGAATTTATCACCGTCAGATGAAAATACAGACAGTGGAGGTCCATCAAAAAGCCCCAGCATTCAACGCTTGACCGCTTTGTCTCAAATTCAAAAACTACATCTGTATCCATCTCCTTCCTCCTTCTACCCCTCTTGGATTTTCCCACACTTTTCACAGACCCTCCACTGATGTTGAAGGTAAACAATATTGTTAAAAGATTACTGCTGAAAGCAACACATTTCAGATGGATGATGGTCCATGTTCACCCCGTGGTGCATGATTTCTTATCTTTGTCAGCAGGCAGTGGTGTAAACTCCCCAGGCATCAGAGGACCATCTATTTGCACTGCAGCTCAGGGGAACTGTTAAAAAAAGAGGTCAAACTGAGGGCAGCACAGGAAACCATAACACAGAGCAGATAATGACACAATACAATAGAGTCCTCTGAAAATGGCAGGGTTGTCATGGTGGTTATAAGTTGGGAAATATTGTGACAGATATAAAAAACAAGTACTCCCCCTAGTGATGGCATGCAGTCTCATGTTCCACCTTCAGTGATGGTGATGAGTGGTTAACACTGTTGCCTCACAGCATGAAAGGTCTGGGTTTTCTGGTCTGCTGGGGCCTTTCTTTGTGGGGTTTGCAACAACAAAGCCTCTTGTTCCTCTTGTGATGGAAAGGGCAGAACCATGAATACAGTCTATTAAAAGAAACATTGAGCTGCATGTCCTGCGACCTTGCTGCAATAACACTGACCAAAAAGTACATGAAAAAATTAACTTTAATATCCAAAAAAAACCTGGATAGGCCAGTAGAGTTCTGGGAGTTTGTGGAGGGATGACTCCAAGAGCTAGACCCGTACAACAAGAACACCAGCAGTGCTGGAGGGTGCATCCTTTGGGGATGTTTTGATGCCGCAGAGTCTGGTAAATGCGACCAAGTGACTGCCACGATTAACTCTTTCATGTCAGGTTGTTATGAGGAAGAAGGTGATGTCCACATTGCTTGGCTGTTCTTGAAGTGTCACCTCCCCAAATTAAACCTCTTTGGCGGAAGAAACTGCCAGAACAGAGAGAAAATGAAAATGTGTTTCTGTGGTTAGTACTGTTGCCTCACAGCAAGAAGGTCTGGGTTTGAATCCACCTTGACCCGGGCCTTTCTGTGTGGAGTTCGCATGTTCTCCCTGTGTTTGCGCAAGTTTTCTCCAGGTGCTCCGGTTTCTGCCCACAGTCCAAAGACATGCAGTTACTGCTGTTAGGTTAATTGGTGATTCTAAATTGCCCATAGGTGTGAATGTGAACGGTTGTCTGTCGCTCTGTGTTGGCCCTGTGACAGGCTGGCGACCTGTACAGTGTATACCCTGCCTTTCACCCTATGAAAGCTGGGATAGGATCCAGCTCCTGTGGATGCACAACAGACAAAAAGCATCACCCCTCCACGGCTCCACTAGGCAGCTGGTATAAAGTGTTTGTGCTGTGTTCAGTTTACGACAAATGTGGCACTGTGCATTATGGCCAAACATCTCCACTTCAATCTTGTCTGTCCAAAGGATGATGTTTCTGAAGTCTTATGGTATGTTCAGATGCAAATCTGCCAACCTAAGCTGGCCTGCCATACTTGTTCGTCCGTCCATCCGTCCGGCCACTTTGTTTTGCTTATCCAGTTCAGGGTCATGGGGGAACTGGAGCCTATCCAAGCTGCCACAGAGTGAGGTACACCCAGGGAAAACCCTGGACAGGTCACCAGTCTGTTGCAGGGCCAACACAGAGACACAAACACTCACATTCACACCTATAGGCAATTTAGAATCACCACTTAACTGTAGGAGGAAGCTGTAGTATCCGGAGAGAACCCACACAAGAAATAGAACATCTTTTTCTAATTGTATTTTCATTAACCTTTTTTTTTCTAGTTTCTCTGAGCATTGCACAGGCTGATCTCGTGGTGAAGTTGCTGGGTTGTCCATTCCTGGGCGTAATGAGAGCTATCTTGAAGGTTTTGTGAATAATCCTTCTCTACTATAGACTTCAAATTGTTTGGAAATGGCCATATAACCTTCCCCAGACTGATGGACAGCAACAATTGCTGCTGATGCTTTTATACAGACGCTCACTTACTGATGATTAATCAAGTGTATTTGATAAGCAGCACCTGGCTGCTACTTGCCCTCTGAATTCCTATGGAAACAGTAAAGGTGTTAGTTTTTACAGGACTGTATGGAGGGATGTTGAAACTCTTTTTTGCATGACTAAGTGGATTTAACTTTCTCCAAAGCCTTAGACAAGGTGACATTTGTTTTCTCACTGTACTATTACAAAGCAAAATGTAATACATCAGATCTCAATGGGGAAAAAAATTATGCTGATATCTATACTGATATGGACTGGGTAATGTGTTAGGAATAAAAGAGTGCCACATTGTTTGATGGAAATTCAAATTATCATCCTACAGAGGGCTGAATTAAAAGGCACCCGAACAAATTGAAAAAAATGATGCAGCAAGTTAGTCCGTTATGCTGAAATTTCATTGCAGCAACTCAGAACAGTAGTTTGTGTGGCCCCCACGTGCTTGTATGCATGCCTGACAACACCAGGGCATGTACCTAATGAGATGACTGTGTCATGGGCCACTTTTGTAAGTTTATTTGTCTTATCCTTTTTTTTTTTTTTTTTTTTTTAAATCTGGTCTCAGGTGGAGAGGTTTATCAGTGGGCAGGTATCCGTCTGGCTGTGGGTGGAGTTTACTGTTTGACACCTGCAGGCAGTGAGCACAGGGCCCACTAGAGGATGTCGGGACTTCAGTGCACCCTCATGAAGTCTGTTTCTGATTGTTTGGTCAGAGACATTCACACCAGTGGCTGCTGGAGCTCCTTTTGTAGAGCTCTGGTATCGCTCATCCTGTTCCTCCTTGCACAAAGTGGCAGATACCAGTCCTGCTGATGGGCTGTCCCATTGTTGCCCCTCTAGTGCACCTGTTGTTAATTTCATTACCCCCCCCCCGTTACTTAACTGTCCAGATCAATATCCCAGAAGTTAATTGACTTGATGCTATACTCTGATTATACTCTGATTAAAAAGTGTTCCTTTAATTTTTTTTCTTTATTAAAAGCACAGATATGGACATAATTCTAATTGAAATGAGAAGAGGGTACAGAAAGCTTGCAATGGCTTGAGGCCCTCAGAGGGCAAAAAACAATGCATTCAGAAACAGGAAATGGGAAAAGCAGAAACTATAGGAGAATTACACATAAATAATGAGAAACGACACATGGATATCACCAGCAGCTACATGTTGACTTACTATATGTCTACCAGTTTTACGTTGGTTTGACGGTTTTTGAACTGAGAGGCGGATCTTGGAATTGGATCTGTTGTATGAAGAATAAGCCGCCACTGACCAAAGGTCTGTGCTAAAGAAAGAAAGAAAAAGGAATTACCCATAGCAGCACCTGTTTCTAAATAAGTGCTCTAAATAAAATTATGTGCTTGGATTGCGTCGGAAAAGTACTTCACAGTCCTAACTAAACAAGTATTTGATATAGGGTGACTGGATAGAAGAGAAGCTGGGCTGAGATTTTTTTTTTGAGCTAACATGGAATGGTATGGACAGAGATGGTGATCTTTACAAGCCCCTTAAGTTTACACGGAGAGTTAGCCAGTTCTGACCCCAAATGTAGCACGCAACAAAAAACAGCAGGCATTGCTCTGAGAGCAGATGACTCTGGTGGCCTATTTGCAAACTTTTTGCCCTGATGGTACCCCTGAAAACCTGCAGATGATGCTATATTCATGTAGATTTGAAGAGTCTGAAGCTTGACAGAAATTTGAAGCTCAGATTGAATCCTGCTAAGACTAAGGCTAGCTCTTACAACTGAGCAGCATGCAGAGTGGGTGCTGGACTGACTTTACTGGAGGCAAGAAGCTGCAGTGAGGACTGGTTGCAGCCATGATCGGAAGCAATGCAGGAATTCCTTCTCCTGCTATAATTCACAGGAGAGGAGTACTCCAGATGATCTTCATCAGGGATCACAACAAAGATGTCACTGCTGGAATCTAACATGTTTGTAAAGTGACTAATAGCATGCAAATCACAAAAACTTTGACTGAATCGCACAAATAAGATTCTGAAAGGCAGAATGAGAGATGAGATTTAACACACACAGAACAGAGGTTGATGGGCTGAA
Source organism: Pterophyllum scalare (assembly GCA_024447675.2). Classification (NCBI taxonomy): domain Eukaryota; kingdom Metazoa; phylum Chordata; class Actinopteri; order Cichliformes; family Cichlidae; genus Pterophyllum; species Pterophyllum scalare. The sequence goes on along the minus strand of JAMQGT020012319.1, from coordinate 11,561 downwards.
GGCAGGCAAGAAAATGATTGATCTAAGTGATGACAACAGACTCGAGTTTGACAGCGTGGGAAAGCAGAAGAACAGACTAGCAGTCTCAACACCCAGGAATGCCAGCAGTGAATACAGATCTTCCTTTCTGAACTTGCTCATAAGCTTCAATTCACATCTGGAGCTAAGATATGAAGCATTTTTAATATTGCATTACATAAAAATGTGTGTGGAATACAGAACCAAAGTCAAATAATGTCAGTGGATGAATGTCAAATTAATCATATCAGGTTGAGAAGATCACATTTTCCCAAGATATAAACTCTCCCTAATATATGAATGAATGATTCATTCACATTTTCCCAAGATATAAACTTTCCCTAATAGATATCAAGAATTATATATTTCAGGAGGAGATTAATAGAAATAACTTATTTTCCAGTGAACTGAATAAGCTTGAAATAGCCTCAGCTGTAAACAGCAGGAAAAAGGAATCTGACAGAAAGTTTTTTGTCTGAGATCCAAATGAGGACAAACAAAGATGAGTCTGTTGCTACAAATACATATAGTAGTTATTCCAAGGTTGACCTTCTTGGTCATTTTAATTGCATTTAGTTTAATTTTGCTGGAAAAAATTTCCTGCTGTTTTAACATTGCACAAGATTCTGATTTTCTTAAATGAAACATGGCAGTAGTGGTGTACAGGCTTAATTAGGGTTTTATATTGAGATGTTTCCTGTCACATCAGGCCTTTTCTAAACATGACTAGTTATGTTTATGGTAAAAACATTTTTGATAGCTGTGGTATTTTTATTTTTATTTTTTAACCATTTTAGGCTTTTGTTCCGACCACCCAGATATGAGCTTAGAATTATGAGATTTTTATTTTGTGTCATGAGAGTGCAATGTTTAACCGTCCTAATCCCAGTTTTTGGTGTTTGAGGAGAGCACAGTTCCTACATATGACCACTTGATGGTAGCAGCTGACCGTGGATTTCAGGTTATATAATTTGGCACAGGATCACAGAACTTTTCCTACTAAGACAATACCATAAAACTGCCACACAAGCAGACCACATATGTGGGGTGTGTGTGTGTGTGTGTGTGTGTGTGTGTGTGTGTGTGTTCAAACTGTACAGCAAACTGATGAGATTACACATTTGTAGAGCAGAACAATGATCAGCAAGAGTACACAGAAATCTCAACAGGTCCAAAACCCCTACGTCCTGCTTTGCTATTTTTCACTAGATCTGTGGGCTCAGGCGAACCCAACAACAATCTCTGGATGTTATCATACTGCTACTAAATGATGCCAATCAATAACACGTTGCTTTTGTTGTGTGTTTAAGCCACGTGCTTTGAACTTATGAGAGTTCTAGACCATAGTTGGGAGAGATGCCAAGTTTCCAGATTTCCCAGCTCAACATTAGACTGAACAGAACACTTGCATAATAGGACATTGTGTCTTCACGTGTCCACTCTTAGCACATTTATTACCTCAGTCAAATCATTTCTCTAGTTAAAAAAAAAATACTGCTAATTGAATAGATTTGAACATGCAGGTTTGCTCTACTTAAGTTGTGCAGGTTAAGTTGTACAGACTATTTTCATAAGTGGTTCAGACCTTCCATGAGTCATAAACACACAGAGTACCTTTCCTCACAAGGGGAAATGACTCGGTAAATGTATCCATCTAAATGGGTTTGGAATTTAAATATGATACCAAAACTAAGTTAAATACAGTCATGGTGGCTGCTATATTTTAAAGTGACATCAACAAAAATGTCAAGAGCCAAAGCAGCAGAACATTAAAATGCAACAAGATTGGCAGTGTTGTTTCCTTCACCTCATTATTGTTTTAATTTGACTGATTGGTGTCAATGAATTAAATTGGTCATTAGCCCTTAGTGCAAGTTTATTAGGGAACCACCTTGCTATATAGTGCTTTAGTAAGTGATATATTATACCATTTGTTGTCTTGATTATTGTAGTAGATGGAAATGTTGGGAGATGGATGGATTTTGTTTGCCTGATGTAACTCACAGTGCACTCCCAGCCTCTCTCTCTCTGTCCAGTAACCACTCAGAGCTCTTCTAATTCTACCTGTTCCAAGCACCCTTTACCCTGTGGGTTCTTGGAAACCCCCTGGCTCAGTAAGCATAATCTCAACATTAACTGAAGTAAACGTAGTATAACTGGAGTATTTTCTGCGTTGACACTCTCTGAAATCTGCCTCTTCACTCACACAATCCACTCCTCCTCCCAAACCATCTGAACCACCTGATCTGTTCCTGTAATATATCATGACTTAGCAAAAGTTTTTCACAAAGACTTGGCCCTATCTCTTCCAGCACATTGGCCTTATGACTGTGCAATAGATCTGTTACCCGGTGCACCTCTTCCCACAAGTTGCTTATACAGTTGAATTCAACCAGAACGTGAGGCCATGGAAAAATATATCACTGACTCTCTAGCAGCAGGCGTCATTCGTCCCTCCATTTCTCCCCTCGGTGCTGTTTTTTTTTTTCTTTGTTGAAAAGAAAGAAGTGTCTCCATCCATGCATAGACTTCAGGGATTTTAATGAAATTACCATAAAAAGCAAATTTCCACTTCTGTCATCCACTTTTGAGCTACTTCAATGTGCCATAATATTAAGTAAACTGGGATTAGAGAGAGGCAAGAATGGAAAACAGCATTCAGCACACATCTCTATCATTTTGAATACCTTGTTACGCCATCTGGTCTTACCAACGCTCCTGCAGTCTTCCAAGAATTTGTAAATGATGTTCTCTGTGATTACCTCAACTACTTTGTTTTTGTGCACCTTGATGACATCCTGATATTCTCAAAAACGTTCTCTAAATGTGAACACGACGTCCAACAGTCTACAACAGAACAAACTGTTGGGGAAGAAAAGTGTAAATTCCACACTGACTCTGCCTTTTTCCTAGGATGCATCATTGAGAGGGACAAGATGCGAGCGGACCCGGCAAAGGTTCAAGCAGTGGTGGATTGGCCTGTTCCCTCGTGTCAGAAACATCTTCAACATTTTTGGGGGTTTGCTAACTTCTATCGCCGGTTCATTCCTCTCACTAACCTAGCGTCACCCAAACTACCTTTTCAGTGGAAAAGTGCTGCCCACCTTGCATTAACCACATTTAACGACCTGTTTGCTTCTGCATACATCCTGATTCAACCTGACACATCACAACAGTTCATATTAGAAGTGGATGCCTCAGATTCTGGTGTTGGTGCCATCTTCTCCCAACAAAAAGAGGGTAAAATGCATCATTGTGCCTACTATTCTCGTCACTCTTGGCTATCAAACTGGCCTTGTAGGAATCAAGACACTGGTTGGAGGAGGCCGAGCATCCATTCATCGTCTGGACAGACCATAAAACCTTGCCTATCTCAGAACTTCCAAGCGACTATGCACACCAAGCCAGGTGGGCACTGTTTTGTTTTTGTTGGTTTTTCAAATCAAATCAGACACTTTCTCCATACAATTCTCCTCCACGTCAGAGACTTTCACTATTCTGTCTCCAACCTGTTTTGAATCTGACATCCGAAACGCTCAGAGGAGCGAACCTGATCCTGGCGGTGGAACACTGGATCATCTCTTCGTGCTGTCTAGTGTTACCCACTCTAAGGTAATCCATTGGGCTAATTCTGCTAAATTCACCTGTCACCCTGGAGTTTGAATGTAGTGATGTAGATGTATGATATACGTGATTATGTGTCTGCTTGTCCAGTTTGTGCCCAAAATAAGTCTCTCACTTCACCTCCCGCTGGAGTCGTCAGATCGCTACCTAAACCCAAACATCCATGGTCCCACATTGCCATTGACCTTGTAACTGGTCTACCACCCTCATCAGGTAACACAGTCATACTAACCATTGTGGACCATTTCGTTAAAGCAGCTCACTTTGTGGCCCCACCTAAGCTCCCATTGGACTTGGAAACCACCCAATTTTTGACTCACCATGTGTATCAGACAGAGGACAACAATTCACTTCGAGTCTGGACGGAGTTCTGCACAACCTTGGGAGCCCTGGTTAGTCTGTCATCCAGTTTTCATCCCCAGACTAATGGTCAGATGGAGAGGACCAACCAAGAGTTGGAAGCTCTTTCAAATCATCCCTGGGCTACCAACCCCTCTGTCTCCATCAGTGGAAGGTGAGTTGACTATAACAGAAGTTGCAGAGGTTTCTGGACTTACGCATTCTGTGGATTCAGATTTCGTCATCAGGAAAACTCACCTTGTTTCATTATTTATTATCTGTATCATAAATAAACCTGAACTTTTTGTTACAGTCCTGCATTTAAGTCCACCAGTTAGCTAAGACATGACACTTGTGGTGATTCAGCATAGGATGCAACCAGTCCAATATATATCCCTATTTTTAAATAAAATACACTTATTTTGATGAAGAACAGTCTCTGAAATTAAATTCATTTTCATACTGTAGCCCCCAGAAAACTTGATTTGATGGATTTTCTATACAAACATAAGTAAATGCTATAAGACAAGTTACTGTGGCCTTTAACACCCAGCTTACTTAACATTACCCTCTCAAGATTATTGGTCTTGCCACATCTACAAAAGTCCACTATTAACTAATATTAATATTGCTTAACCCTGGATATAGCACTGCCATCTCACAACAAAGTATTGGGTTCAGCTCTGCCGACTGGCTGGATCTGTGCTTTTAGTTGATACATGCTTCACTGTATCATGTCTGCCTGTATGCGCAACATTAAAACACCAATGTTTTTAAAGAAATCTGGAGACATGGTAATCTGTGGAGTGAACAAGGTAATGAGCATGGTCACATCTTAATTTTGTGTTCTATGGATTTCAAGAAGTTTCTGGGGGCTCACCTTACAAGGGCAACATAATACATTACCTTATTTTTGACGCAGATATCTCAAGAATAATCAGATTTACCAAGCAAACTACCTGGAGCCATGCCAAGAACCTGTTTCACTGGTTGATGTCAGTTGACCTGCATCATGACCTGTGAAACAACTGGGTATGAGGTGTGTGTGTGTGTGTGTGTGTGTGTGTGTGTGTACGTGTGCATGCGTGCGTGCACCCGCGCTCTTTGGCATGTGTGTGTAGTGGTCTAGAGGGCTGTGTGTTGATGTTGACTGTAACACCACTTGACAGTTCCCAGAACAAAATGCCCTAGTTGCCAGAGGGAATAGGCACTCAACTGCACACAGGTACTTTATTTATAGGTAAAGGAGATCAGAGAGAAGATGGGTTCATGAGGTCAGCTGCCAGCACATCACTGTTGTTTTTCATATTGCTGGATGGCACTTCAGATAAACCACAAAAATGAAAATAACACTCTTTGAGTGAGCTGGGGATAATGGGGAAAAAATCAATGCAATTTTCATTCAAAAATGGCTTTTTTTTTTTTTTTACAAGGAAGTATTTACTCTAGTTCTTCAAAGACATGTTTCAGTGGAACTGGAATATGAAGTTCAATATGCAAACATTGTGAGCTAAGGTACCAAGCCTTTTAAAGTTAACACAGGTTAAGAAGGTTTCCAGGGAATAATGTTAAATGTTCAGTTTCTGTGCCGTATGTCAGAACAAGATCCAGAGCGTGATTAAGTGGTGGGTGGGCTCATTTACATTTTGAGAGAAGCCAATTGAGTCTAATAACAGATTAACTGTAGTGTTAAGACACTCAGCATCTACATGAATGCTAAAATCACCCACTATAGTTATTTTATCTGAACTGAGGATTAAATCAGATAAAACATCTGAGAAATCAGACAAACTCTGAGTAAGGGCCAGGTGGACAATAAATAACAAATTAAACTTTTTGGGGGGGTTTTCAATTAGGGTGTACAGGGCTAAGCATCAGGCATTTGAATGAATTAAAACTCTGTCTGGGTCTGTGTTTGATTAATAAGCTGGAGTGGAAGATTGCTGCTACTCCTTCTCTTTGGCTTGTGCTTAGAGGATTCTGATGGTTAGTGTGACTCGAGAGCATTGATTCATTCAAACTAACATCTCCATCCTGGTGTAACTAGGTTTCTTTAAGGCAGAATAAATCAATATGTTAAATCATTTTCTAACAGGGATGTAGAAGAGTGAGCCCTAAACTGTTTTACTCTTTAGTGTAGCTGAGGATGCTATATTGTTCTTTCTTTGTGAATTTTAATACTTAAATAAAAATTAGGGAAAAAAAATTATTTATTTATTTTTTGGTGGTCTGGGAGCAGACATGATCACCACTGAGACAGCCAGCAATTTAAGGCCAATATGTGGCTAAATATGTCACTCTTGGTCCAACTGGGGAGGGGTCCAGAGAAAACCACAGAGTCCAACACTGTTTTGGCAAAATTACACCTCAATTCAATATTATTTTTAGTGACTTCCGAATGATGTAACCTGGTGTCATTATTGTCGACGTGAATTAATATTTTATGAAATCTGTTTATCCTTAGCCAGCAGTTTCAGATTTTTTCAGTCTACTGAGAGAGAGCTAACAGTAGCTAAGATATCTTCGCTAAAGGATGTTCCAGGATTTCACTAAGCCTGGTTTCCAAAGCTACATGCTACATTTAATACAAGTATCATTATTATTAAAGGAGGCAGAGGAATAACTAGACATTTGACATGTGAAGCAGGAAAGTGCTGGAAGAACAGATGAAGAATTCATGCTGCTAGTGACTCGGCTAAGAGCTAAGCTGATAGCTACACTAAATGCGAATTACAAAGGATACAATAAAAACACCACTGTGCCTTGGAACAGGAAATGATCACTGCAGTGAACCCTGCAGTGAGAGCCCACACCATGTGGTACACACAGGATCCAATAATTATCCCTTAAACCACCCTTGGCTGTAAGAACTAAAATCAAGTGTTTATTTTTTCACATCGGGTCAGATGGGTTTGGATAGCTTTTTTCCCCCTTAAATAAAAATCATCATTTAAAAACTGCATTCTGTGGTTGCACGGGTTCTTTGTCTAATATTAAAATTTGTTTGATGATCTGAAACAGTTAAATGTGACAAATATACAAAAAAAAACCCTAAGAAATCAAGAAGGGGGCAAATATTTTTTTACAGCACTGTATACACGGTCACAAGAGAGGCGCACTGCATGATATAAGGAGAAGAACCCACAAATAACTTCTGCTGACATACAGGACTCTGGAAAAAAAATGGTGTGACTGTTTCAAGATGCACAATAAAGAGGCACTTGAAGAAACATGGGCTGCATGGTGGAGCCACCAGAAGAAAGCCATTTCTGCAGCAATGCCACAAAGCAGCCCGCTTATAACATGCCAAACAACACAGACACAAGCCTCAGAACTTCTGGAACAAAGTAGTTTGGAGTGATGAGACCAAAATTTACGTTTTTGGCCACAACATAAACGCTACATTTGGAGAGGAGTCAACAAGGCCTGTGATCAAAAGCACACCATCCCTACTGTGAAGCATGGAAGTGGATCGCCGATGTTTTGGGGAGTCCAAGTCACCCTGTCATTGGCTACAGAAGACAAAAGTGACAGTTCTGCAGCTGCCATCTCAGTCTCCTGACCTCAAAATCATCAAGTCACTCTGGGGAGATCTCAAGCATGCAGTTCATGCAAGACAGCCTGAGAATTTACAGGAACTGGAGGCATTTTCTCAAGAAGAATGAATGGGCAGCTTTACCATCTGAGGGAATAAAGAGTCTCATCCACAACTACCATAAAAAGACTTCCAGCTGTCATTGATTTTAAAGGAGGCAATACACAGTATTATCTCAAGCTCAGTGAAACTACCTGTTTAAATAAATGATAATTCATTTTTAATTTGCACTTGATTTATTCAACCATTACATCCAATTATAAATTGGATAAAGCATTAGTCTGCCTATTAAACCTGTCAGTACTGTTTAGTGGAGGAAAAAAAGTAAGACATAAAATAATTAATAACAGTTCTTGCACTCCTGGTCAACCCCTCATTTTGAGGCATTTAAGGAGGATTTTCTGGGTCCTCGCCAGATCAGGTGCACCATAAACATCATCACAGAGAGCAAATTGCATCTGGTGATAACATTATGAAGCAAAATACAGGCAACTATTATTTTGCACACTCCGTGTGGTTCCACTCTACCTGCTACTTTTCATATAGCATACATTATAACATTTACTCCCACTTAGAGTACTTAAGTTAAGTCTGGCTCAACTGCTCCTCCCCACACCCGTTTCTTTGCATGTTCTCCCTGTGCCTGTGTGGGGCCCATTAATAGATATAGATTGATCATATTTAAGATTCAAGCATTAATTAATGAAAGAATTTCTTTGAGCAGTACTGTAGGAATGGGGTCTAATAAACATGTTGTCTTGGAGGAAGTAGCTACTTAAGTTAACTCAGAAACATCAGAGAGAGTCTAAATAAATAGTATTGAAAGTAGCATATTTGTGAGAGAGTAATTTTTTTTTTCCAATGGTTAAAATTTTATTTGTGAATTCAATTCAATTCAATTCAATTTTATTTATATAGCGCCAAATCAGAACAAACAGTCGCCTCAAGGCGCTTTGTATTGTGGGTAAAGACCCTACAATAACACAGAGAAAACCCAACAGTCAAAACGACCCCCTATGAGCAAGCACTTGGCGACGGTGGGAAGGAAAAACTCCCTTTTAACAGGAAGAAACCTCCAGCAGAACCAGGCTCAGGGAGGGGCAGTCATCTGCTGCGACCGGTTGGGGCTGAGTGGAGAGAGACAGGACAAAAGACATGCTGTGGAAGAGAGCCAGAGATTAATAATAATGATTAAATACAGAGTGAAGTATAAACAAGTAAATAAAGGTGAATGAGAAGAAACAGTGCATTATGGGACCCCCCTCAGCAGCCTAGGCCTATAGCAGCATAACTAAGGGGTGGTTCAGGGTCGTCTGATCCAGCCCTAACTATAAGCTTGATCATAAAGGAAAGTTTTAAGCCTAATTTTGAAAATAGAGAGGGTGTCTGTCTCCCGAATCCAAGCTGGGAGCTGGTTCCACAGATGAGGGGCCTGAAAGCTGAAGGCTCTGCCTCCCATTCTACTTTTAAGTATCCTAGGAACCACAAGTAAGCCAGCAGTCTGAGAACGAAGTGCTCTATTGGGGTGATACGGTACTATGAGGTCTTTGAGATAAGATGGGGCCTGATTATTCAAGACCTTGTATGTTAGGAGAAGGATTTTAAATTCTATTCTAGATTTAACAGGGAGCCAATGAAGAGAAGCCAATATGGGAGAAATATGCTCTCTCTTTCTAGTCCCTGTCAGTACTCTAGCTGCAGCATTTTGGATCAGCTGAAGGCTTTTCAGGGAGTTTTTAGGACAGCCTGATAATAATGAATTACAGTAGTCCAGCCTAGAAGTAATAAATGCATGGATTAACTTTTCAGCGTCAATCTGAGAAAGGATGTTTCTAATTTTATAAATATTGCGCAGATGTAAAAAAGCTGTCCTACATATCTGTTTAATATGTGCATTGAAGGACATATCCTGGTCAAAAATGACTCCAAGATTTCTCACAGTGTTACTGGAGGCCAAAGTAATGCCATCCAGAGTAAGTATCTGGTTTGACACTGTGCTTCTAAGATTTGTGGGGCCGAGTACAAGAACTTCAGTTTTATCTGAATTTAGTAGCAGGAAATTAGAGGTCATCCAGGCCTTTATGTCTTTAAGACATTCCTGCAGTTTAACTAACTGATGTGTGTCATCTGGCTTCATGGATAGATAAAGCTGAGTATCATCTGCATAACAATGGAAATTGATGCAATGCTTTCTAATAATACTGCCTAAGGGAAGCATGTACAATGTAAATAAAATTGGACCTAGCACAGAACCCTGTGGGACTCCATAATTAACCTTAGTGTGTGAAGACGACTCCCCATTTACATGAACAAATTGGAGTCTATTTGATAAATATGATTCAAACCACTGCAGTGCAGTACCTTTAATACCTATGGCATGCTCTAATCTCTGTAATAAAATGTTATGATCAACAGTATCAAAAGCTGCACTGAGGTCCAACAGGACAAGCACAGAGATGAGTCCACTGTCAGAGGCTGTAAGAAGATCATTTGTAACCTTCACTAATGCTGTTTCTGTACTGTGATGAATTCTGAAACCTGACTGAAACTCTTCAAATAAACCGTTCCTCTGCAGATGATCAGTTAGCTGTTTTACAACTACTCTTTCAAGGATTTTGGAGAGAAAAGGAAGGTTGGAGATTGGCCTATAATTAGCTAAGACAGCTGGGTCAAGTGATGGCTTTTTAAGTAGCGGTTTAATTACTGCCACCTTGAAGGCCTGTGGTACATAGCCACCTAATAAAGACAGATTGATCATATTTAAGATTGAGGCATCAATAATTGGAAAGACTTCTTTGAACAGTCTAGTAGGAATGGGATCTAATAAACATGTTGATGGTTTGGAGGAAGTAACTATTGAAGTTAACTCCAAAAGATCAACTGGAGCCAAAGAGTCTAAACAAATACCAGCAGTGCTGAAAGCAGCCGAACATGAAGATAAACCTTGGAGATGGTTTTGAATAATTTTTCCTCTAATGTCTAAAATTTTATTTGTAAAGAAATCCATGAAGTCATTACTAGTTAAAGTGAAAGGAATACTCGGCTCTACAGAGCTCTGACTCTTTGTCAGCCTGGCTACAGTGCTGAAAACAAACCTGGGGTTGTTCTTATTTTCTTCAATTAATGATGAATAGTAAGATGTCCTAGCTTTATGGAGGGCTCTTTTATAGAGCAACAAACTCTTTTTCCAGGCTAAATGAGTATCTTCTACTTTAGTGAGACGCCATTCCCTCTCCAGCTTACGGGTTATCTGCTTTAAGCTGCGCGTTTGTGAATTATACCACGGAGTCAGGCACTTCTGATTTGAGGCTTTCCTTTTCAGAGGAGCCACAGTATCCAAAGTCGTACGCAATGAGGATGTAAAACTATCGATGAGATAATCTACCTCAGTGGGAGCAGAGTTTAGGTAGCTGCTCTGCACTGTGTTGGCACATGGCACTGAAGAGCATAATAATGAAGGAATTAGATCCTTAAACTTAGTTACAGCACTTTCAGAAAGACTTCTACTGTAATAAAACTTATTCCCCACTGCTGTGTAATCCATTAAAGTAAATGTAAATGTTACTAAGAAATGATCAGACAGGAGGGGGCTTTCAGGGAATACTGTTAGGTCTTCAGTTTCAATGCCATATGTCAGGACAAGATCCAGAGTATGATTAAAGTGGTGGGTGGGCTCCTTTACATTTTGACAGAAGCCAATTGAATCTAATAATAGATTAAATGCAGTGTTGAGGCTGTCATTTTCAGCATCTACATGGATGTTAAAATCACCCACTATAATGATTTTATCTGAACTGAGCACTAAATCAGATAAAAAGTCTGAGAAATCAGACAGAAACTCTGAGTAAGGACCAGGTGGACGATAGATAATAACAAATAAAACAGGTTTTTGAATTTCCCAATTAGGGTGGGCAAGACCAAGAGTCAGGCTTTCAAAAGAATTAAAACTCTGTCTGGGTCTTTGATTAATCACTAAGCTGGAATT
>JAMQGT020012318.1:102500-119623 GCA_024447675.2 Pterophyllum scalare | reverse complement strand
TCTGTGAGAATAACTTGATCCTGTTTGATGTATTTGGCAGGGTGGCACATTCCCTGGTCAGCTGACCACACTGGGCATGCAGCAGCTGTATGAGCTGGGCAAAAGGCTAAGGAGGAGATACATTGAGGAGAGCGCTTTCCTTAGCTCCACATTTAACCCAGATGAGGTCTAGTAAGTGGTCCAAATCATAACGAGGAGCAAGAGCAAAAAAAAACACATCTGTGCTCTGATGTTTTTGATAGATTGGGTTTATGAGTGCAAGTACAAAGGATATTAGTTTAAATGCTTTACTATTTTAGAACTGGGTGACTTCCATGACCTATTTTTTTTTCTTATTTTCTAGCGTGCGCTCCACTAATATTGTGAGGACCATTGAGTCTGCCAAGTGCCTGGTTGCGGGGCTCTTCCAGCAAAAACAAAAAGGTAGAGCAGAGATCTGTGCATGCAGGATGTTACTTATCCCATTTTCTATCTCATCTCATCTGTTTTTTTCTTCTTCTTTTTTTTTTTTTTTTTTTTGCAATTTTCTGTTCTATTTGCAGCAGTTGTGCCTATTTTAACAGCGGAGGCAGAATCTGAAATTCTGTATCCTAACTATCACGGATGCAAGCTGCTCAAAATCCTTGGCGGGTATGAAGAGTGTGTTTTCATAGCAGGCACAGAGTCACACCGACCCTAAACCATCCTACTGGAATCTCAAATAATGTGTTGTGGAAACATTATGAGCAGAGTTGATGTGCCTGTGACAGGTTGTCACGGTGTATCTGTGTTTTGTGGCTGACACCGCGTGTGTTCTTTGCAGCCACCGCTGGGCAGAGTCGTCCACTCTGCCAGACATTGCAGCAGACCTGCAGAGCATCCAGAGTGAGCTGGGGATCGCTGCTCACCAGAATGTTGACTTCATCCTCATTAGGGATGACATGGTTGCCAGAGAGGTGACACTACCACATTGTGATTTATGGGACTTTTTGTTAGCGCTCACCACAGGGTATCAGGATTACTGTAAAGACTTGGCCAGGAAGCTGCAACCTCACAAGCTGCTGCTTATGTAAGATGAAATTTGGCATCAGAATTGATTAATCTTCTAGAGATCCAGCCTGATATTAAGTTTAAGATTGACAGCATTTATCTATGTGTCACAATAAAGGTCGAAATCATATTTAATGAGTATGAAGCCACTGCAAGATTTGAGAGAGGTTTCTTTATTGGACTTGTCTTTTTTGTTCCCACTAGTCAAAGCCAATGGTGGTGTTGGGGTCCACCTGTTGTCATTTAATACTCACTCATACTCACAGACAAATCTATATGCTATTTAAATAGAACTTAGAGGTTACTTTTTGAAGATTGGTGCTGCCCAGCACTGGATGTGACTTGTTCCTTTACATTAACAGACACACGGCCTGCCCTGCCCTCAAGTGTTGGGCACCTGGAGGGATAAAGTGGAACAAAGAGCCGTGGATATGATGTGCCATATCTTTGAGCCCAGCAAGAGGTTAGATTAACCAAAGTCACCAGTCCAGGGGCTTATCTAAAAGGCCAGATTGAGATTTACCACTTGTGCATTCAGCTCCACAGGCTGCCTTTAATTCTCTTGCTATCTGTGATAGAGAGAATTTGCAGCTGTCTGTGGGACCCCTCCTGCAGGTATTGGGAGACAACATTGAGGAGAAACTACAGGGCACCTCATCCGAGCCAAGCAGGTTGGACACCTTATGATGGGTGTGCATATTTCACACATAACGTCAACTATAGTCAGTCTTTAAATGGTTCACTCTTGAAATGTTCTCTGAAACAGGAAGATGCTTTTGTACTCCGCACATGACACCACTCTGATTCCTTGTCTGTTGGCTCTGGGGATTTTTGATATGAGATGGCCACCGTATGCCGCCGACCTCACTCTGGAGCTGTACCAGAACCAGAAGACTAACGAGGCCTTTGTTAAAGTGTCATATGTAGGCCAGGTAGGAGCTGAGATAAGAAAAATAAACTTTTTGATTTTCTGGTTTTTTCCCCTCTTTAAGTTGCTTTTCATCTTCTGTAGGATCAGCTCATACCGGGTTGTAGTGCCGTCTACTGCCCACTGCAGGAGTTCAAACAGGTCCTCTCAGCATACTCGATGAGCCCCGAAGACTACGAGTTACGTTGTAACAGCACAGAAGGCTCGACCAAACCCTGAACCTACAGCAAACCTTCACATTAACGCACTGCTATCCATGAGATTACACATTAGAGTGAGCACGCATCATGCCTTTTTACGTCCTCGATTCTCACTCCATCCAGCCAGCATGTCATTATTGTATCACTGTCAGAGTGCACTGGAGTGCAGCCACTTTTGCAGATCTTTCAGGTTACACCACTTGCTTTCAGGATTCAACATAGTTTTGTTACCATGGTAATCACATTAAAGGTGCTATAAATGACATTTTGAAGCGCTGAATGATGCAGTAGAGCACTGGCATCTAAGACCAAAACAATCAAGCCCCCACCCCCGACTCTTCTTTGCATTTCATTTACAACCAGAAAGGTTGTGCACATGTGAACCAACAAAAAGCATCCAGCCCTAACCATCACTCTGTGCTCGCATGGTAAAAGCCATTAAATGACTGTGACATGCTGCATGCCCACCCTCAAACGATGGCACTTATCCCATGTGGGGGGTTTTTTTTCCCCCTACATTCAGATTGGGTGCATTTAACAATAATATTTTGTGTTGACATCTTAGATTTACTAAATTGTTGGGAACCTTTTATTGCACTTGGTAATGTCATAAACTTATCATCTTGACTTCCCCTGCTGCTTCTGTTTTTGTTCTTTGTGTGTGTGGGGGGCACCATTTGAACACTCTGGACTGCATTCTGTCTTTTTATGAATGCAGGGAGGACAAACATTTTCACAGGGAGGGACTCGTTCACTAACGCAGGTCTGAAACATCTTCTGAAAGAACGCCATCGCATCACTACATCACTTACAAATAATTGTTTGCTGCTGTGTAAAAGCTCAAAACCTGGTATATATATATAGAGCCTCTAAAATTATTACAGTGACAAATGTGTGCAAAGTGAAAATGTGGGATAGATCCTTGGTGCATGTGTGTATATTTGAATGCCGTTTTGCATTTGATTAGGCTTAATGATTAAAGCTAGAGCTATTTTATGGTTTTCTTAGTGTCGACAGACCCCCCCCCACAAATGGCTTCATTTTTAACACTAGAACACTAACATCAGGTGACTTTTTTCACCTGTGTCAAAATGAGCATGATGGTGTTACAAAGCTCACGTTTGTGTTTTAGGGTTAAGAAGTCCAATAATTTCCTAAAACTGCTGGTGACTAAACTAAGCAGGAGTAAAGTTTACATTTGTTGGGGACTCTGCAATTGCAAATTGATTTGTTTCGCTAAGCGTTTGCTGCATTGAGAAAATGTATAGCATGTGTGAATGTCTCAAACCTGTATTTGTTGTAAATAATGGATATCTCACTCAGTAAAATGGTATGGTTGTTTTTAATTGGCTTAGGAGATGAGGCCTTTGTGGCACATAGGAGCCTACACTGATACCTTTTTCTTTTATGGAAAACAATATTCTCAGCCTTTTCTTTATATTTTCAAACAATTGCTGCAGCTATATTTCGCACTGATATATGGATGGGTTTATATAATGTGGCCTGTCTGATTGCTGATTAAATTATTCCATCAAATCAGTTGAGCTCCCAACTGTATTCATCATATTCTTTGGGGAAATGTTTAATATACTGAATCAAGTCTTTGTGAAGGTGTGTGGAATATAGCACCTTTATATAGAACAGTAACTCTGTTACAGCATGTTTTGAATGAAACCTTTTGCCTTCTTGTGAGACCACAGTGTAATGCATGTTTGAATACATGCCCATTATACAGACCTCAGTGTTACTGTGTTCCAGCAATACACCTCATACCTCATCTGTGGGAGTTTCCCTGACCTGCTGCTCATAATGATTTATTTTGATTTGGTGAGACATGAATAGAGGTTTTAATCAATATGGAGTCTGTTTTTCTTTCAGCTCACATCTTGCAAGAGGCTCTGAACTATTCCCAGCAGCCAAAATAAAACTTTAAAACACAGGTTAGAAAAACCTCAAGGCCTCTTCTGAAGCCAGTTGAGAAGCTTTTGAATGCATTAAGCTTGAATCTATTTTAGAAGTGTGGTGTCCTCTGAAAACAGTCTCACTTTAGTACCTCCTGATAAAATGTCAACATATCAATGCTGCTCCTTGGTATGACTTGCACTCCTCCTAGTTGAATGTTGGTAAGCTGGTTTGATATGTACAAGACAAAGAAACTAACTGGACCTCATAACTAAAATAGTGAAGACTCCTGTGAACACATACACAAACACGCACGCGCGCACACACACTCCATAGACATGTATATACCAAAACAATATCTTTTATTTGTAGTCCATCACCACAGCCCTGGTAGGCTATTCTGCACCAAAGCCAATGGAGAAACACATGACAAGCTTATACAATAGAGAAAAGAGAGGAAGTCAACTGGATGGTAAGCAGTACGTGTTTACATTTCTGTGTCTCACTCCGGACACCACACCTGCCTTACTAAAAACGTTTAGCAGATCTACCTAGCTCTAGTTCTATAATACCTGGCATACCTGCTGTGGCATACAGCCACTCCTGTCCTATTCTGCTGACCATCAGGAGATTATTGCTGTGGGAATGATCATTACCCAGAGTCAACAAGAGAGTCAAAACAAAACAGGAACACAACAGGAACAAGAACACAGCACATCTGGGTATTAGCAATATTATTCACTCTGGCGAATGGTGAGTCCTGAAAGTTTTGGAGCACAAAGTCAAATGTCATCCACAACTTGAAATGGACAGGAGATAATCATGGTGCTGCAAAGCTGCCAGGATCCTCACACTTAAATGTGTTGCTTTCAAATGGTAAAAATAGAGAAAGAAGACGCTTTCTGCAGATGGTCCATGTTTGTGCTTTTTTAATAATACTATTATCTTAATGAGGTCATAGTTTGGTTTGTTATACACTGGAGTTACAAAGAAAATTAAAATAGACTAAAATTTGAATAGCCCACCAATGGTAAACAGTACAGTATTTTTAGGGGCGTTCCTCCCCCAATGAAAGCTGGGTAAGAGGAGTTGAGAGGTCACTGATAGAATGCCTATACATACAGACACATACATACATACCACACAAACACACGTTCTGTCAAGCACGCCAACGCACTCTCACGTATATACTGTACAGAAACAGTCAAAACAATGGAGCGAGAGACAAGATGGATTTCCACTAAAGTCTTCACAAAGCACAAATTCTTCTTTCCTTTCTCTTGTTCCATACCACTTTTGTGACAAATTTGTTTTTTAAATTTCAAAAAAGTAGACATATACTGTAGCATCTCCACGCTGACTTAGTTAGGTTTGATTCCTCTTTGATGTCAAAGTCATCTTTACAGTCAGATAGTCAAAAAAAAACACATGAACAGTTTTGCGAAACCGATGCACAACAATCCCATACATTCTGAAGTTCATGAGTCAAAATTAAATGTTCTTGTGGCAAAAGTACTCCAATGCGTCCTTGTCAGAGTCTCCGCTGGAATAGTTCCCACAGGACATTACCAGGTGACTGGTTAGCTCCACTCCGCTCATTTTCTGGGTACACCCTTTCGTTCATATTATACCTCCTTTACTTGAGTCCACCAGTTTTCTGAATAGTCTCCACAGTCCGTTATCATTACTCCTTCCTTGCGTATTGTCCGAGAACATTCTAGATACAAGTTTTCTGTTGGATTAGAACATTCCAGGGCCCGGACTAAAGCCCATGTCCATGTCACGAGGCCTCATTTGACCCCCCATCATCATTGTCTGCTGTGGGGGGCCTCCCATGCCCTGCAGTGACATCATCATGTTAGGTGAGCCGCCAGGGCCTGGGTGGGCCATTTGTCTCCCCTGCATCATCCCTCCTGGGCCCCCAGGGGACATCATTCGGTGCTGGGGGCCCATCATGCCTTGGCCCATGAATCCTGGTGGCCGCATTGAATTGTGGCCAGGGTTACCCATTGGCATGTCCTGAGGGCCCATTCCCCCAGGACCAGGACCCCCTGACATCCCCCCCATCCCCTGCATTGGCATCCCCATCCTTGGCGGACCATCACTCATCATGCCCTGCATGGGAAAGCCAGTGGGGTGTGGCGGTTTCCCCCCAGGATTGTCTCCTCCACCTCGAGGAAAGTAAGACAGAGTCTGGCTAGGCTTCTCTGATGGGATTATCCTGGACAGGTCAAACTCGGGAATGCCAGAAGCCCCTGGCCGCATTACCTCATGAAGGTCTGCATCACTGAATCCACCTTGCATGTTATTGAATTCTGGCCCACCAGGGGTATTGGGTTTGCACATACCCCCATCACCCCCTCCCCCATGAGACATATTCCCCATCCGTCCTCCCATAGGTCCCTCTCCCTGAAAACCCATAGGATGGCCAGGGAAACCTTGGGGAACAGGACCATTGTGTGGAGAGAAGGGGCCTTGTTGTGATGGGGACTGGGTAAGGGGGTATCCCTGGCTTCGGTGAGGGTAACCCATGCGTCCCTGTGGCATCATTTGAGGATTGGCCATACCAGGCTCTTGAGGATTTGGTGGTATCATCATGCCATGAGGCATCATGCCTGGGCCCATATTAGGGGCATTGGGAGAGGGCATCTGTGGGGGCATGCCGTGTGAGAGAGGCTGGGATCCCATTGGATTCATACCTAGGGGGCTGAGAGCAGGCATAGGTCCAGCATTTCCAGGGCCCATCATACGTGGATTGCCTTGGTGATTCATTGCCATACCTGTAAACCAAAAAGAAGTGATTATATATAGAGTGTACAGGGACTCGTGAAGCAACTCAAGTTCAGAGAAATTAAATTACAAATTAGATATTTCACATGTCTTACCATTATTGTTCCCTGAAGGCAGGTTAGGGGAGCGAGCTGGCGGTGAGTCATCATCAGAGCTGGCAACAGTCTTTATGGCATCATGGTAAAGTGGGGTGGAGCTGGGCATTGCAAACTTGGACATGCGTGACATCATGATTGAGAGAGGGTTCTGGGATAGTGTTGGTTCAGGGGGTATGGTGTAAGGACTACCAGACGGGACATTGCCTGGGAGGGACATGGAGCCAGATGGGGCCCCTGATGAAGGAGGGGCTGAGGGAGGGCCGTTACCACCTAGAAGATGACATTGTGAGAAAGAGACAACACAACAAATGATAAAATACAGCAGTCAGTATTTTTTTCTCTGCACTGTTTTAAATTCAGTGACACTTCTTGCAATTTACAGTGCAACTTCAGAATTAGTAAGATGATCTAGCTTCTATATTATGTGGCCAGAAGAGGGAGGCACCGGACCATAACCCACCCAACCCCACCCCACAGATGTGTTAATCTGAAAGATCTGATGAACATGAAAGATAACCATGTCAGATCTATAATGTTTTCAGTTTTTAGGGCAATTGTGTTTTCACAGGCAGTCACATTTGAAATGGGATTTTTTTTTTTAATTATCACTAACATTAACTAAAATTCAACACCATATCATTTAAAAAATAAATCCCCAATATTAACTGAATGGAACTTAAATTTTGATTAAGTCTTTTCTTCTTAATAGGAAGAAAATGTGCTAATTCCAAAAGAAACGGAAAAAAATGAATACCTTGCTCCATGCTCGGCATCATATTCGGTGAGGTGATGCTGAGGGGAGGCTTGCCACCCTGCGGGGGCACTCCAGGACTCTGCATGGGTGGTTTTGGTGAGGAGGCCCATCCTGGAGATGGGTTAGGAAGAGAAGGAGATCTCATATGAACAGGAGAGGCACCTGCTGAGCCCATCATGGAGTGGGGAGACTTCATTGGTGCAGAAGTTGGAGGTGCTGGGGGGGCAGCAGGACCTGTGGAACTGGTGAGCATGCCAGCTAGTTGGGACGGCGTTTGAGGGGATTTAAGATTAGCAGAGGGAGAGCCCATCATTGGGGACTGCACTTGCCTCAGAGGAGGGGACTTAAGCGGGTTAACACTGGGAGAGTTCCCACCTCCTGCTTGAACATTCAGATCTGCTGGTTTGCGGCCCCTCTGGCCTTGTGCAGGACCACCCGCAGAGGGGAGATGGTTAATACGGCCATTACCTCCAGTTGGTGTTGATCTGTGCTCTGGACCAAATGCTTGCTCTGCATGAGGACCCCTCATTCCTCCAGGACCCCCAGGGAAGGACCGCCCAGGCCCCATAGGAAAGTCTCCTGACTGTGTCTGCTCAGGGAAGGAAGGACCCTGCATGGGCCTGCCTTGTGGACCCATGTTCTCCATTGGCCCTCCACCTCCTCTCATTCTCATCATCTCATCAGGACTCAGATTCATGGGGGGATCTCGTAGTTTGGAAGGGTGCATATGAGGTCCTGGCCCAGGGCCAGGCCCCATGCCAAACTCAGGCCCCATTTCTCGGCCCCCCATTCCAGGGAGCCTAGACGATGGACTCATAGGACCATCGCCAGGCATTCTGGGAAACATACCCATGCCATTACCTGGTTCCATTCCACTTCTTTGGTGTCCCATCATCCTTTGCATGTCCATCATCATCCCAGGAGGGAGGCCCTTGTCTCCACCCATTCCTTGGTGAAACATTGCCTCTTGGACTGACTGAGGGTTTGGGAAACGCTCACCACGAGCTCCTGGACCAGCAAACATTCCCCCAGGTCCTCCAGGGAAACCCCGTGCTTCTCCCATACGGGGAGGAATATCATCAGGCCACCCCATTCCAGGCCTCGGGGGACCCTCCATCTCAGGATTCATCATACCAGAGAAACCAGGCATCCTCTGCATATGTGGGGGCATACCCCTGGGACCAGGACCCATGCTCATGCGCTCTGGATAGTGATCTGGCGGCCCACCAGGTCCTCCCCATATCTCTCCTGGGCCCATCTGGTAAGGAGGCGGGGGTCCTCGCATCATGCCACGTGGACCATGGGGGTGCATCATCATATCTGGAGCAAGTGGCCGGTGTTGCATTTCTTGTTTCTTCCTCTTCTCTTCATAAAATTCCTGCTGCAGCTTCAACCACGCCACCTGTTCTGGGGTCATCTGGTCTCCATCTCCACATCCACCTGGACCTCCCATGTGCGGGCCCATTTCGTCTTGTGGAAAGGGGGGCATGTCCCTCGGACCATGGGGTGGGCCAAAAGGTGGACCTTGTGGACGAGGTACTCCTGGCCCACCTGGTGGTCCAAGGCTCTGAGACTGTGCCATCATAGCCTGTAAGGGGCCCTGCTCAGGCCTCCGGGGTGCAGCATCAGGGCCTCCATCATGGGGTCCACTATGGGACTGTGGCGGGCCAGTTGGCGGGGCATCACGGTCATCAGGGAAGAGCATACGCTGAATATCTCGCAAGGTCTGTAGCGAGCGCTGCCGATGTTCTAACTGTTCTTGTGAAAGACCCTCTGTGTTGGCCTCCATGTTCAAAAGCTCCTGGGCCAGCTGCTGCTGTTGCTGCTGTTGTTGGGGTGTCAGACCTGCTCCACTGGATCCTCCACCCTGCCCACTTTCACCTGAAGTTGGGGGGTTGAGGCCTGCCTCTGGTTGGGTGACAAGGGCCTGGTCAGCTGGGGGTGTAGTGTTACTGGGGCTACTGCCGGGAATATTTTTGGATTCCATGCCTGTAGAGGATGAGCCTTCCTGCGGAAGAACACCAGACTGGCTCCCTTGATTCGAAGGCTGCGGTGGGGCAGGCTCTGCCATGCCAGGTAAGGACGGCTTGGATCCAGGTTGGTGGCTCTGATCTTGGGTGTGGGACGGAGGTTGCTGGGGAGGCTTGGAGTCATTTCGCAGGACATTTGCTGCATTGTTCTTTAACACATAGCAAGAGAAACAGGATTAAGATGTAGCAGTCTCAAAATAATGATGTTCATGCCCTTTGCAAGATATCTATATCGATAGATCAATAGATATGAAATGAGACTGTAAACCAAGAGGAGTCTTTACCAAGAGGAGGTGAGCTTTGTCCTTGTTGTTGGAGATGTTTTTCATGTGGAAGGCGATGATGTTTTCTGTATGGCCAGTAAGAACTGCTTCAGCTGCCCTGAGGACAAGGAGGCAGACGGTCAGATATCAGTCATCAGACACAATAGTGTGTGTGTGTGTGTGTGTGTGTGTGTGTGTGTGTGTGTGTGTGTGTGTCGGATGAATGAGTACTAGATGAGACCATGAAGGTAATGCCAAGGTCAACAGACTAAGAAAACTATTACATGCTCACACCTTCCACTGAGCATCCACATCTTTGATCTCCAACTCCCTACAGAGAGTGTTAATCTAAGCCAAGCATGTACTCCCACTGAGAAACACACGTGCTTGTGCCGATACACACAACAGATTTAGGCTGTAACTGAAAAAGTTGGGTGAAGGACAGGGGAGGAGGCCAAGTACCTTAGTCCCAAACATACAAACAGCTGCAACAAACATCAAAGGCTTATACAATCACTAATGACAGGGGCACAGAGATATTCTTGAGGCAAATATCAGTGTTAGCAATTCTGTTTGAACTGTGTTCTTGAATGTTTTATAGGACTGTAGCTATCGATTATTTTAGTAATCAAGTATTCTGTCAATTAATTGAGTAATCAAATAAGAAATACTTTTGTTTTATTAATGAGCAATAATAAATTGTCACAAGAGAAAAAACACAGGTCTTTTTAAATGAATTGCTCATTGGTTTCTATTTTAGAGACTGCAGTGTTTTTATTAGTTTAACCACAAGGATCTGTCACACACAAAAAACCCTTTCAATGTATTTATGCCTCATATTATTTAAAGAAAACATTTTCTTAAATGCAAAAATAATCACAAGTACAGTAATGGAAAATACAATAAGGTATGCATACAACCTAAACTAAGGCATAAAATACGCTAGCCTTTACTCTGTCCTCTTGGAAGGATTTCTTACATCAGGAGGAAGCAAAAAAAAAAAAAAAAAAACAGTCCTGACAGGGTTGTATCTCCTGGATGACGTAAATTTGGTGTGTACTCGTGTGTTTTTGTGCTTGTGTGTCTGTATGTTTAAGTGTGCTAGTGAATGAGTCAGAATGTGTGTCTGTAAGCCTTCAAAGGAGCATGAAGAAAAGCGAGCAGATCAACATTCTCAGACCTGAGGTTTGCCCTGTACTTTGATGCAACATTTCCTGCTGCAGAAAATGTATGTTCTGATGTTGTACAAGTTAAAGTTAATAATTAATGTTAATACTAATTCAGTGTCCAACACAACAGCCCCAGGTCAGCGGCTCAGCATTTTAATGTATGTATATTTTTACTGGTCTTTGGAGAAATCCCCAAAATGAAATAAATATGGCCTAGTACACCCCATGCCCCCATTTAGACTCGCCCCTGCATGTATTGCTGCGATTTAAAGCAGGATGGCTGCCATCAGTCTTCAGCAAGTTGCCTGATTTAAACATCATGTCAGACTAAGTTAACAGTTCATCTGCACATTTTAACTGCTGTAGCTCTACTGTAGCTTTTCACTGTGTAAAACAAACAGCGGTGGATGGGAGCAGCTTCAAAGTTAACTTTTCTTCATATTGGCACATACTGATCAGGTGGTCTGATGACTCCTCCAGCTGTTTCCAGAAACAAGGATGTTTTCTTTCACTTCACCTGAGCTCACTGTCTCGAAACAGCTGTGCCTCTTTGCTCTCTGTGTGTGTGTGTGTGTGTGTGTGTGTGTGTGTGTGTGTGTGTGTGTGTATAGACTTCGGCTCCATGTCAAACTGTCATCTTCACTGCTCCTGTTGTGTTATCCACACTTTTGTTGAAAAGCTGGGATCTATACGGGCTTAATGTTGTAATACCTTTTATTCATACGCATGCTCCTAAATACGTTTCTATTGTAGGTCTATTTTTAGTTGCAAATGTGAGTAAAATGTTCACACTTGCGATGGATGGATGGATGGACGGATGGATGTCGTTATAATAGAGTTATTCGAGTTACGCAATCAATCGTTGCAGCCATAATGTTAAATGTTAAAAAAACACTAAGCGAGGAGATGGTTTGATTAGTGTCACTCAGTAATATTTAAAACTTAGACACACAAACCAGCAAAAACAGCAATGTCCAATTTCTAAGCCACAACATTTGAAAGATATTAACTTATTAAAAAAAAAAAACTAACTCCTGGCTTCCTTACTTGTTTGCCATCTCTGTGGTGAAGACATAAACAAGTTTTGAGCCTGGTTTCTGGCCACTAGCAGGCTCTGTTGTGGAGCCCTGGCCTCCCAGTGTATTGTGGGAGGGTGTTGAGGAGCGACTTAGTCCAGCATTGGAGGTAGAATGTGTGACAGAGTCCTGGGGCTTCACATCACTGGAGTTACAGTCTGGAGGGAGACAACAGGGTAGACCATGACTTTAAACACAGGCTTATGGGAAATGCAGTTCTATGGAAAAAAACTGCCATGAAGTCCAGTTGATTAATGGAGGCAATACAATACATGCTTGGATGCACATGTTAACACACTTACTGAAGAATCCTTTGTCATCTTCGTCACTTTCTCCCCCAGAGCACCAGTCAGCTCCACTGTACGGCTGCCTCCTCTCCGCAACACACATCCTCTTCACCCTGCTACTATCTGTAAACACACACAAATTGCCCTTAGGTTTATCAGTGTGAGTGGCAATGAGGTACTGCAAAGTACATCTTTCAAGATGTCCAATTTGCATTCTCCTGGCAGATTATGTAGTATTGCTAAAGAACACAACAGATGGTCTGATAATACTGTACTGGCTATATTGGTTCTTACCTTTTTCCTCACTGGTAGGTGTACCACTCTCTGGCTGTTCAAATGACTCCACAGAGGTGCTTCGCTCCCTTTTGACTTTCACCTTGGAGCTTGGGCCAGAGGTTAGGCCCTGGCCATTTTTAAGCCCCATTCCCCCTGCAACATTTTGAGTCCCTTTGGCACCAAGAGTCTTGGGATCGCAGGGCGAGGGCTGTGATTGGCTGCCCGTGCTCCCTGGTTTGCCCTGATTGGGCATTTTAGAGTCCATCTGGGCGGCAGTGGAGGGGGACATGACAGGAGGTGATCGTACCATGGCCTCCGTCTTAGGTTTTGGGCTGAAAGACAAAGAAAATAAAAAGACAAGTTTACACCATGAACTATTTCATGATAACTTCACAAAATAATGCAACAAGACATTCTGTGGACTTTAAATGTCACGTTTTGTCTTCATACATCACTTACTGAACTTGTATATGTTTCATTAATGGAAACAACAAGGGGCAAATGGGGCATATACAACAAAAGGCCTGGGGCATTAAGCTGGCTTATCTATTAATCATTTTCAGGAATCGAGAATGAACCAGGTGAGTCAAGAGTACATACTGACACAGCTCGTCATCCATGAGGTCTTATATCCCCCACCACCCAGTTATAACATGTGCCGTGCCCCCCACCCTCCACCCACTCAAATGTGGTACCCAATCAGGGTGGTAGAAAGAAAACCAAAAGGAAAACGTGATTGTTCTATTTGCCCTTTTTATTTCCCCCCACTTGCAACTGCTACACACAGCGTCCGTATGACAACCAACAGTTGGCATAGATGTCTGTGAACGCAAGATTAAATTACTGGTATGGGGAATTCAGTGCACACAGATCTGGACTGCAGAGACAGGCCACCTACAAATGACTGCTGCTAACTAGCTCTGAGAGCAGTTCAGTTCAGGCAAGCAGGAAACATCCAACTGGCAGAGAACTTCTATACCACACCCTAATGTCTTTCTTTCTTTCTCATACACACACACACACACACACTTATACAAGTAGCATAAAACAAATGCCAACATGTCCAAAAAGTTCAGCCACAGCTTAGCGCACTATGTATGTACAGACAGACACACAGCCAGCAGAACAAGAAGGCAAAGCCATAACTTTGGCAGTCCGTGTAGTCATTTCCAGAGGCTCCAGAACCATGAGTCAGCAGGGAAAACTTCCAAGCACAGTGTACTCTCTGACCCTGGAAGAGCTCTGGATCACACATCAAGATCTTACGCATAAACTAATAAATCACAAAAGATGATTTTTACGTTAGCATTACACCTGACCTACACCTCATTTCCACACCATATGGGTAAAGCAAATTGTCCAGGTTTGTACCACCTTCATCACTGTGCCAAGATGCAATTCTTACTCATTTATTGCATATGAGGTAGACACATTTGCTTACAAGCCTTGCTGCACAATAGCCATACAGTTAAAGACAACACGAGTGTAAATAATAGACCTTTATGTGTGGCATTTGCACATTCTTCTCAAATTTACGAGTTTACAACAGGTCATCATACCCCACACACCCACCCACCAGAAGACATGCATGTTAAATAGCACCACATACTGCCTATAACTACTAACCAAGCTACCAATTATACGAATGGCTGCTTTAAACATTTACGTTTGATCAAAACTTCACAACAGGAATTTATAAAGCATGAAAGTAAAGTATTAACATGCTATATAAATGCCATGGTGAAAGTTTTCTATAATTCTGCTACTCATCTGTATTTTCAAAGAAAAAAAAAATCAAAATGCACTATGGACCTTACAACCAGTAAGTTCTGAGATTTTGAAAACATACCAACTGCTCAGATTCGGTTGGTCTGGGCGATGTGGCTTACATACTCGGATTTCAACATGGTAAAGAGAAATGGAAATACAGGATAAGATAAGAACCTTAGAAAGTATATAACTTATTAGCTTTATTTGTAACACAAAAAGCAAATAAGATAAGATCAGAGGTGCAAATGAGGTGACTCTAAATGGCCAACCCTTCCTCTTTAAGAAGATGGCCCTGTGGGTAACCTGTGCGCCTCAGGGTCTATGTGGGGAGTGAGTGACTCTTCCTGTCGAGTGTGAGAAGTAGTAACATTACAAGCATTTAGCCACAGCCACTGCTGAAGTGCAAGCAGACAGAGGTAATTAAGTTAAAGTAATCAGCCAAAAGTGTCTAGATAGGCTC
Source organism: Pterophyllum scalare (assembly GCA_024447675.2). Taxonomy (NCBI): domain Eukaryota; kingdom Metazoa; phylum Chordata; class Actinopteri; order Cichliformes; family Cichlidae; genus Pterophyllum; species Pterophyllum scalare. Next base: position 104,591 of record JAMQGT020012318.1, on the reverse strand, counting down.
TAGTTTCTGTGTTAACAGCAATCCAAACACATTCTCTGTCTGCTGCTGCAGAAAAGTAAATCACGGTCATGCAACAAGATTACCTAAGGGTAGTTTCTAACTACAAGGTGGGCTAGAGTTAAGCCACTGCCTTAAACTAGATCTTTCTACCATGTGCAGGAGTGAGAAAATAGAAAAAGTAACAACTCTCCTGTCTTCCCGTGACCCCCCCCCCAAATGTTGGTCGCGGCGGATGGTTGCCCCTCCCTGAGACTGGTTCTGCCAGAGGGCTCTTCCTGTTAAAAGGGAGTTTTTCTTCTTCCCACCATCGCAAAGTGTTTGCTCATAGGGGAACATATAACTGTTGGGGTTTTATTCCAAATTCTGCAGGGTCTTTACCTTGCAGTATAAAGCACCTTGTGGTGGCTGTTTTTGTGATTTGGTGCTATACAGATAAACCTGAACTGAACTTGAATTGAACTCTGTGCAAGCATGCATCAGTAAGCAAGAGAGTTGTCCCATTCTTGACAGCTACAAGGGTTTAAAAGACATGTCAATGGTAAGCAGCATAGCCAATCTTAAATATATTTGACATCACAAATATGTTTATTTCTTACATTCAAATACTATTTAAAAAAAAAAACAAACTCTGGATTGTGCAGGCAATCATTTGAACAAAAAGATAGCCTTCATGTAGCCTCAGTGTTCCAGACTTTTCCTAAAACTGTTCTGAACAAAGGGCTAAGCGTTTGAATTCATGCTCTGCTCCCAACTGCTGTGGGACGACCATGGGTGATTTTTAATTTTAATTACTTAGAATAGACTTGTCCTGGATAGAAGTTTGTGCTTCCCCAGTAAACATTGACTGCATGTTATTGAAGCTAAATAACAAACTTAAGTGATTCAGTCATCATTAAATGGTCCACAAAATTGCCTATGAATAGAAACAAAAAAAAAAATTGGTTCCAACAAGTCTTTCAAACAATCCCTTCAACATAGTTTAAATGTACCTCCTGATAAGCAGTCTGGATTAAACACATTATTTCCATTCACATTCAGATCAATGTGGATCTCAGTCACTCACTCACTCATTCACTCACACACACACGCAAACCAGTTATTGTTTATTATTAGAACGGCAGTATCACAGGACTAGATCGACAGGTTGTCAGTGTGTGAATTCACCCACCTTTGTGTGTTGGTGGACGGGGAGTTCTTTAGCCTATTGGAGTGCATTGATGGGGCTCCCAAGACTACAGAACAGGGTGGAGTGATGAGCTGGTGAGGACTGCCTGTGTGTGTGAGCGGCGCTTTTGTACGCACGTTCCTGGAGCCGGGAACAGGATTCCCAATGTTCGACAGGTTTCCCCGACCGTCCTTGGCCTCCTCTCTCTCTTTCTTTCCTCGTTCCTTCTTGCTGAAATGTGTCGCTGCTGTACCTGCCGCCGCTGGCCTCTCCTCTTGGACCTCCAACATTCTCTCTACGTCCTTGTCTGTGCGAGTGTGTTTGTGCTTGCTGTGTGTGTGTGTGTGTGTGTGTGTGTGTGTGTGTGTGTGTGTGTGTGTGTGTGTAAAACTATAATAGTCCAGAAGGCTTCACTTGTTCTTGTTCAGTGTGTATTTATGAAATTCCCCCAAGGGGGCTTTCAACGGCCCTTGGGCACACTGTTGGGAGAAAAGAAATAAGAAAAAAGGACTGTTAACATAACTCGAAAAGGCAGACACTGTTTAAAGAAAGTTAAAAGTGACACTCTACCCAAAGTCTTTTTATTATCAATCTCCCCGTCTATGACTGAAAGATTTTTTTCCCCTCCCTTCTTCATAGTAACTTTGGGTAATACCGGACCTTTTTAATGGAAGACACTTTGACATTATTCAGTAAGCAAAGCGCAGGTCAAATTAATTATCTAACCACTTAAACAGACTCAAGTCATTGTTAATTGTAACCTCACCATGTTTATTTTTCCCAGTGTCTGAAATGTCTGCTTATAGTGCATTTTCTTTCCTTCAGCACACTCAAGTGTTTCACACACAGACTTTATATGGGCAGACCGCCCAGGTATGTTAAGACCCGCCCAAATACATTTAGAGACTGCCTTTAGCATTTATTTC
>JAMQGT020012318.1:0-97500 GCA_024447675.2 Pterophyllum scalare | reverse complement strand
ACATACCCATCTTGAAGAAGAGACTAAATTAAGGCAAAATAGGCTTAAAAATTATAAAAATGAGACAAAGGTATCTGTTGTACATTAACAATACCACAGCTTGGGAACCACCTGCACGCTCACCTGTTGAGGTAACTTCCTGTAAACACTATGACAACATGCCACACCCTGCACAGCACTCATTGTTTACACTTGGTGCACACAGAATGCAAAGAATCCCAAATGTCACTAAAGATAGAGGTATGACGTCATTGAAATAACATTTGACACTATATATGCTCTGAGACAGGAACAAGGATGCACACACAAATATGACTGGGCTTCTTTTTCTACTGAAACCAAGTTAGACAGCAAACTTTTAAAGTTTTCCGTATTTTCTGAACTCTTTAACTGCTCCGAGAGTCCAATATTTATATACCTCCATCCTTTTTTTCCCCAGCAGCTCACAGGAGTTCAAGACCCTTTCCCACTCCCTCCATTACTCCCAATATCAGCTTTCCCACTGGTCCAGCACTACAACCTTCCCAACTCCCTCATCCTCAGTGCATGCTCTCCTCTGGTCTGCAGACAATGCCCCATCATCTCCTGGGAGGCGACATGTGTGTAATGTCACATTCTGTCATATCATATCGTGGTGACAGAAGCCTCACCGTATCCATCACAGTGATGGAAGTGGCAACGAAAACAGGAGGCTGGGAAAGGGGTGTGATACGGTAGTTATTACACAAATTGTTGTCTTCACAGAGTGTGCGGGTGGGTGTCTGTCTCCCAGTCGTGTGCATGTACGTACGTACACACGCTGACTCACTAGTGACACATCTGCTGGCGTAGCCTGGGCATGGTGCCATGTGTGGCGGCCAGCTCCGGCAGGAGGACTTTCACTCAGCACTCTGGCCTGCTCTGATCTCCGTCTCTCACACACTTCACCCCGCACTTCCATGTCTGTCCATCTGCCCTCTGTCTCTGCATCCCTAGCTAAGTGACTGTGCCTTGCACTCTCACACACACACACACACTCATACCTTTGTACTCAATATGAAACAAAGAAACAGGGCAACTGGCAACAATGTGCCCGTATTTCTATGAGCTGGTGCAAATTAAGGGGGTGCTAGTATCAAAACATGAAAGTACGACTTTTAAAGATATCAAGGTAAAAATCATTCTGCAATTTCACACCATTCAAATACAGTACATCTTGGACTTTACAGATGAAACAGCAAAGATTATTCAACTTTTGGATTCACCATAAGACCTGGAACAATAAAGCACACCTGAAACATTTATACAAGAATAAAGTTGGTTGTAAAACCCTTCAAGGTTATTGTGTCTCAAAGTTAACCAGTCAGATCAAATTATAGCTGAACTATCTATTGGGTGTAAAGTATACTCTGTTAGCTGAAGCGAACTTGTGAATATCGGTGAGCAATGGGTGAGGATTGCCTTGCACCTAGAAACTGGTTTTACTTCAATAAACTGACTAGCAGATCTTAGCATATTGATAATGCATAGCATAGCATTATCAAGTGTTTCACAGTGGACCTTGCCTTGATCGGTAAAAAGAAGAGGTCCATTAAACACTAATATCAGAGACCCTATTCTGAACCCAAGTTGGGGCCCATCCAGTCTAATCTGGTTTGGGTCTGTGAATGATTATGTTAACCCATCTGTCCATTTTCTTATGAGGGCTGTAAGCATATCCCAGCTGACATTGGGGGAATGGCAAGTTAACAGAGAGACAGACAACCATATACTGTTGCTTCCAAACCTATAGCCATTTATGTGTGTGTGTGTGTGTGTGTCCCAGTAGATTTGCTTTCAGCTGTGACATCAAAATGCAGTGTGACACACTGCAGAGTACAAAATGATTGAGGCAAAAGAAAACTGAAGCAAGGAAAAGAAAAAATAAATTAAAAACTGCCTCTCTTTAAGTCTGCTTATTAGCTGATGGTGCATCATCCTGCCAATTAAATGCTGGTGGTCTCTCTTTGGGTCGCTTCAGGTCAACTGCATTTCAGATCTAGTCCAATTATCTTAAGGTCCATTTAAGACTGTGTAAGAATCTTTTCAGATCCCCTCTGGATCCCTTTAGGATCAAAATTTTAAACCCATGAAGACCTCTAGTAGAACTGCTAATTAAGGCAGGAGCACTCCTGAAATCAGAAGTCCCTGCAGCAATATGAGCAGTAAACAGTAAGGCACATACACATTTTTCTCGCTAAAATGTGGCTTCTCTCATTTGCATCTCAGATCAGAATTAACACAGAAACGCTCCGTTAAGGGAACCTCTGCTGCCCTCTGTGCAGACCCCTTCTTTCCTCCCTTCCCTTGACCGTGCTCTCTGGTCCGTGACTCCCTCCCTTCATCCGCACGGTCGCTCCCACACTCGGGCCACATTCCAACCTTGCTCATGCTGGGAGGACGTCTCCCTGTGACTACAAGCATTGTGGGAAATCCCAACGGCCGGGCCTTTCAGCAGCCATGTAGACCACTGAGGTAAAGAGGAAAAGAAATTTGCACTCCTCGCTTGCTGGTCAAGAAGCTCTTCTTGCAAGCAAAATGTGTCATTAATGTCTTGATACGGAAGCTCGCAACAAACAGCATCAAAACATTTTTTTTTTTTAATTTATATTTAAATCTCAAGTACACCCATTAGAAGCGGGAGAGATGACAACACACTGAGCAAAACCTCAAGCTGCCCAAAATATTTTCCATTTCTTTTTGTATATTACAGACCACAGCGCACACAAGAAACAGGGTTTGCAACCTTTCAAACCATGCAACATAGATCAGGCATCTTTACTGACCTAGAATTTTATAAAAAAGAAATTATACTTTACACAAGAAAACACACACGCACACACACTATGAATATACTATAGATGTTCTATCTTCATTCCTTTATCATACAACAAAATTAGCACTCTAGAGAGAGATATGAGACAGATTGTGTCCCTGAATTACCCCGGTTTACACTGGTGTGTCATACCCATGGAATTTTAAACACACTGGCTAAGACCTGCCTAATTAAATATACAGACACAGAGCAATATACACGCACATACCCATACTGGTGCACAGAGAAATACCAACATGAGGCAGTACTTAACTGTCCTAATAATGTCTGAGATCCACTGAGAACTCTGCTTCAAGTTTATGGCATGTGCTGTTCCCATGAGTCACAGCATGCTCATGTGCATTTCTTTCTGAGCTTCCTTTAGATCCCTCCACAACTATGGAACTGCTGCAATAAGTAACTGCATGGAAATATATACTGAAGCCATGCAAGTGTGATGCCCCTGGTGAACTAAAATGCAATCTGCAAATTAATGGTGATGCTTCTTAATCCTGATATCAGAGGCATACTGAACATCCTGCCTCATTTTTAATGTAATTTATTCACCAATTACTTTTTAAAAACATTTTTATCTGCCAAAACAACTTAAGAAAATACATTTTCAGAATGAAGCTTACAGTTGTTTTATTCGTCACATTCAAGGGATCTACAACTGATTAAGAAACAACGCATTCAAGTCCTTCTCTTATGACCACGAGCAGGTGGCTCGAATTACTCCACAGTGGGTAAAATCAAACACAGATGCACTAAAAGAAGTGCATCTTCACTGAAGAGCGCTAATACATGTCAAATCAGCATCTGTATTGGGAAGTCTCTTGAGATTCCCATCTGAAGTGATGAGCTTATAATACAATAAACCACTGTATGTAATTTGTGCCACGTCCAAGACATGTGACATTTGTAATTACAGGCAGCAACGTGTGAAAAGTCCTCTTTGTCTGCCTCCTATAACAAAGCAGTTACAGTTACATCTAAAGATAAAATCCATGATTACCTTTAACTTAGCTGATTTAGATAATTAAGGTGTTGGCATCTGATTTTGTTTGCTTGCAAACTACTATTTATATGCAACACAACAAAAGCTCATTTTCACTACTGGATATAGATGATGTAATTGCAATAATAAACAGTGCTGACTCTCTTGGAACACAGCATTAAATTGAGATTACTCCAAGAAAATGAAGAATGATGTTAGCAGTTTAGCTAGGTGGAACTGTGAAATTACCGCTAGGCAACTAGTATCATATTGTTTCAGCTGCCATTGTCAGTCTGTATTCTTTTCCCAGGAGGCTCTTGCTAGCACCTACTCCCTGGTATCATAATATATCATGAAATACTGCGGGCATGATTGACTGGGCAGCACCATGTAGTCTGCCATGTCCCTTAGTCAGAAAAATGAAGGATTTCATGCCTGTATACTCATCTAAAGTGACACAGTGACCATCATGTGATTTGAACCCTGGTTTATATGCACCCTCGCCCCAACTGGCGGCATGCACCACGCTTGCCGTTGTTTCAACTTGTTGTGGACCTCATAACTTTTGTAACCTGGTGCATGTGCAGCCAAGTTGTGGACACGAGTGTAGAGCTGTGTCAGTCTTTACTGCCATTTCAATGATATAAGAACAGGAGCTCAGAGATTCCCAGATTATACAGAGGGTGATGCTGCAACAGTTTGAAAGGATAAGACTTTCTAGTGAAAACTTTTCTTTTTTGGCGGGGGGGGGGTATCACAGATGCCGTGTGATACAACCAATGCAGTGACCATAAGTAAAGCTCAAGTTCAGCATGAGCCACGATTATAAAAATTTTTATCCATCTTTTTAACCGCTTAACCAAATCAGGGTTACAGGGGGGCTGGAGCCTATCCCAGCTGTCACAGGGAGAGAGGCGAGGTACACCCTTCACAAGTCACCAGTCGATTGCAGGGCTAACAGAGAGACAAACATTCCCGCTAGTGTTCACTCCTACAGCCAATTAGAATCACCAACTAACCTAACATGCATGTGTTTGGACTGTGGGAGGAAGCATAGTACCCAGAGAGAACCCACACAGACACAGGGAGAACATGCAAACTCCAGACAGAACAGTCCCAGCTTCCCAATGGGTTCCAACCCATCGACCATCTCGCTGTGAAAAAACGCTGCACCACTATGTGATTTTTTTTTATTATAATTTCATATTTTCTCAATTAATGTTCTGGTTAGAAAAGAGTGAAAGTAGTCTTAAAATGTCTTTGTCCAGCCCACATTACAAGACAAAGTATCGGTGGAGAAGCATCAGTTCTTTAACTGAGAAGCTTGCACTTTGGTTTATTTGGTATTTTTCCTTAAAAATTGACTCAAATTAATGCTTGTTTTATATCAATATATCAACTTAGTTGCAAAACAATTTTCTGGCAAACATTATGCAGACTAATCACTTCAGCCATACAAACAATTTACCTCTATGAAGCTTTGTTTATTTCTCACAAACTAATATGAAACAGTACATTTTTCTACATAGCCCTGAAACAATCACTTATCAGAAGCTCTACTAAAGAACATAAAGGGTTGCACTACCAGAAGCTTCCTCTTATTTACAGTGGTTGCTTAGTCAAAGAACATTTGCCGATGAAGATTTGCCACAGCAGATGAATGAATTACAAGCTTTGAGTTGCCTGATAAAGATTTCAAAACTAAGCTCTTTGAATTGTGTTACATGCATCAAGTTTTAACTGACAAAGTTGGATATCTTGTTGGATAACCAAAGATAAAGAAATTAAGCAATAATAAAATCCCAGTTACTGAGATTTTAACATGGAACCTGCCTGCTGTGGCTGGATGCCATCAGCCTGGCTGTCTTGTTTTCATTAAAGCCATTTTTCCATACATGAAAACTTTGGAGGTTATCAGAATGGGACGTAGTCCAAAGTTGCCCTTTCACAGATGTGGCACACTACAGGTTACAGTCAGTGTTAGACTCTTCTCACTTCTGGAAATACTTTTGGTGGCTTCGATGAGGATGCTGCCTGAGTAAAGCATGCAGAAACCAGGACACAGGATGACCACCTGCTACCTGTGAATTTACCAGACTATCATCTCACACTGGCACAATCAAACATCACTCTGACTTTGTACTAGGGAGCTGGCAGGTTACAGAGTAAGTAATGTCTGGTCCAACTGCGAGTAAGCGGGTAGAATCTGTCCTGGTGATATAGTAAGCTAGACTAACCAAAAACAGTCAGTCTGGTAGCAGGAGAGGACCTCTGCCTGGTGGCTCACAGTTGAGGTAAATGCAGTTCACAGTCACCCCCCCAAATCCACCACCACCCAGTTTCCACCTGAAAGCAGCTCTGTTTGAGAGCGCCCCTTCCCCTCGTTGTAGAAGAAGCAGCCTGTCTGTGCCATAACTGTCAATCACAGCGGAGAAACATGAAAGCAGATTGATTGGTACGTTCTGACTCAGTCAGACACATCCCTGAGGATCTTGTATGGGCAACAATCCCACCACACATCCACATGAGTCTTTGACCCCCTACACTAAAATGATATGAAACGCAGCTATTAGAGAAACACATTTATACATTCAGCTGCAACTGGTAGGAAAGCAGAAAAGACTGACTACTAGAAACGGCTCCATGTTGTGAAATCACATCTTTCAGCCTTGAGTATTACCCCCCCCACACACACACACACATATTTTATTGTTATTACAATTAATCTTAATAGTTCTGATGACAAAGCTAGTGATCAACATAGAGAACAGCCAGTGCACTTGCGCTTGTACAATAGTATGTAGCAAACTGAGAATTTAGAGATTTTGCAGATTTGAAGTGTGTAATTTTATCCACTGAAAGCACTGCGAACAACTGCTGCTGATCACGCTTCTACATCGAGATACGTTTTTCTATTGTTTTAATACCGTCATATTATCCATCCATCAATTCTATCTGTGTATCTTCACTCTGTTATTGTCTCCCATTCATCTTCCATTTTATCCCGTTTCACCTTCTATTGTTACTGGTCCTAACTGGCTTCTGTCGTGTAACCCAGTTTGGAGCGGGAAGATCATCATTTTCCACTTTCTCTCTCTAAATGCCGAAACTTCATCACCGATAAACTGGCTCGATCCGATACCAGCGCACGTTTTTTTCAAATAATATCTTGAGAAGCCACTGATTCGGACTAATTGTTGATTTTAATTACATTGACTCTAGAAGAAAAACTGTGTTCACAATTTTATACAGAGAGTGAGAAACAGCATTACTGGAGATTACAAAAATATGATGCTGTAGGCACCGATACCTATCAAATGCATTAAGTCCATATTTATAACTACTGAGAGAGAGAAAATATATCAACTGTCCATTATAATTGCCAGAGGGGGGAATGGGCAATATCAGCAGCAAAATACAAATCAATAGCCAAAGAAGTCAGAAGTTTCTTTTAACCTTCATCTGCTAACACCTACACTCTGAAACATCCTGCAATGGCAAGCTTATTTTAGTGGTTCTGCGCAATCTTCTACACACTGAGGAGTTAAAAATTGCTTTCTACATATCTTCAACTAAATGAAAATATTTTTTGAGTACAATTATAATTTTAGTATATTAAACCATCATATTTCTACAGTTCTGGTGGGAATATCAAATAAGACTAAGCACAAGTGTAGGTGACAATCATGTTTTATAGGAGTTTGGTGTTTCGATTCCCTTTAAGGCCACACTGTACTATATCAAGTATTTAGATTACAGGGCTCTTGCACTGTAGCGATAATTTAACACCACTTAATGTCAAAAAAGAGACACATAATCTTACAATGGTAAATTGAGGCTAACAATGGCACTAATACATGTTAAATGCCAAACTTTATTGTCCCTTCCCCTTGTGGACATCCAACAACTGTAAGAGTCGTTCAAGAAATTAACTCAATTTCTTAATGAACTCTGAATGGATTTCTTTAATGAAACTGATCTTTCATTAGTGCAAATATTTATAATTTAAAAAAAAGTCCTGCAGAGGTAAAATAAACACTTTACGCAGTAGAAAAACAGACTCACTCCGGTATGGTCTAATCCACTATACAACAGGGGAGGGGACCCTCACCCACCACCCACTACACAGTCAAAGAGACAAACTGCCTCTTCAACGCATCCCTCTGCGTCGTACACAACACAGGCTTTGCGAGTTTTAATTAGAAAACCCATGAAGCAAACAAATGCACAGAAACATGAGAGGCCAATACTCAGAGGAACAAATAAATCCTTTGCCGCTTTACATCAATATCCACTTCCCTGCGTCCTTCACCTCGCTGTGGTTTTTGGTTAACACACTTCAGATTAGATAGCAGATAAATAAACAGTGTGCACGGCGTTCTAAGGAAGAGCGCCCTGACCGTGTTGTGTCCTCAACATGTGCAGATCACAGAATGAGACCAAACACTGCACTGATAGTCCAAAGCACTGCGGCAATGAGGTCCCTTTTCCTCAAGCCGCTACCCTGAGCATCAGCGGCGGTCGAACAGGCTGACTGCGCCGCAATTCAAGGCTCCCTCATCAGAAAGCAGGCACCTCCACAGATAAATGTCACGAGATAGTGACCTGTGTTCGAAAGAGCCCGTGCCTGACTTGTTATGGTTACATCACAGCAATGTTAAGCTATCAGTTTATGGCACCAGTTAGTTTCTGACAGCAATTATAGCATGGAAAAAGCATTGGAGCTGAAAAACATGCATTTGTTGTTTTTCAGCTCTTCTTGTAATAAACACAAAGACCTTACTGCTGCACTATGTCTAAAATCACACCCCCCCAACAGAAACTAAGTCATTTACCACATAGTAAGCAGTGAAATTTAGACACTTTTAAGCAGATATTATTTTCCATCATTTCTGAAAGGTATCATGCTACATATATAAATTTGAATACATTGAGGATTTTTTAAGAGCAACTGAGAAACTTGAAACTGTAAATAAAGTTCAACATAACATAAAAAGGGACTGACTTCAGACACTGCCTTTACAATCCTGCCACTACTTATTTTACTTACTTCTAACCAATGAAAACAACGAGGAAGCCCGTTTACAAGCATTTTGTCACCTTAAAGAAGACAAGGGGAGTGTGCGTATAAGAAACTGTGTAATAAAGTGTAATAAAAGAAGAGAGAGGCAGAGCTGAGTTGGGTTACCTCAGAAGCCCCCCTGCCCTTTCAGCAGGGCCTCATATGGAGAACCAGGCCTTCAGGTCCCCTGGGCACTGATGTCTGCTCTCCACTCGACTCCTCCCAGTCAGCCACGGAGGCTGTGCAGGAACCTGGCCCACTCACGACAACCTACAGCCACAAGTCATTCACACCTGGAACAGAGGGAGAGGACTTTGCTCAACAGGCGAAACACAAACAAGCAAACGGCAAGGAAAAGCACTCAGTGGCTTGTGTTGACAAGTCAGACATGTTGCAAACACATAAACAGTACAAAGCTGAGGTCATTAGGGGCTACAGCGACAGTGTATGCTCGCGTTTTTTAACCCAGACACGCATTTATTCTTCAGTTATCGACCAGTGTACACATAAGGGATTAGAAGAGCGTCTGTGATACTCTCCTAAGGGCTTCCTCACTTCTGTGCTTCCTCAAGGACTGCCAAAAATCCACAGCAGAAACAAAAATTTGATTGTTTTTTTTTTTTTATAAAGCCTCAGCTACACAAAGCAAAAAGAAAGGAAGAAGTGACAACAGAAAAGATGCATATGAAACAGCTTCAAGACTATCCAATGATGCACATTAATGGCAGACAGCAGTGTTGCCTAGCAATTGAAGAGACCCAGGAAGGTCTGCAGTTCAGTTTCAGCAACTGGTATGTGTGCTCGAAAACTGTCCTCAGACTCTAAAACCCCCTCACTGCTGGCTCAGAGGAACTAAACAGCATCTGAGAAAGGACTGCAACAAAGTGCAAAAGCTGCAGACTTCTCTTGAAATAATAAATAAATAAAAACAAAGGAAAAACACTGCATCTAGCCATTTACTGGAAATCTGATAAATGCTTTTAAAATCAGCAGTGAAGCAAAAGAAATCGCTTGGTGAGAGGGAACAATATAAGACTTTATTCATCAGGAGTAAATTCCCAAGTGACTGTCTTTTACTCTACATTTTTCACACTGTGGGACCTGTGGATTTCCCCCCTCCCTCCCAAGTTGCACAAGATTAATAAAATGTAAAGAGTGATCGCATTTGTTGCCATGTTTAACTCTTTGGTTTTGCCCAAGGTAGCACAGCACAATGCCACAAGTTACTCACGAACGGGCCTACTCGGGGAAGTCGTCCCTAAAATATACACAGACATACACAAACCTAAAAACTGCAAATAAACGTAAAAGCACGCAGCAACTACAGGGATTAGACTCCCCCCTGAAATCTCAGCGCCTCACTGGACAACTCTTGGCGGACAAAGTAATTCCATGGCGCTTGAAACTCCAGGAACTTTTTTTTTTCCTTTTTCCTAAAAGAAGTTGTTCCTGTTTCGCCAGCGAACTGGGGGGGAAGGGAGGACTTCAGCACTCGCATTCATGGAGCCTCGGCCAGCGCAAACAAAGTCTTCCCCGAAGAGGGAGGCAGTGGACGGCGGCTGAGAGCGAGAACAACGACGTCGGCCACAAGCACACAAAAACACACACGTAGAAAATGAGATTCAGCCCTGGGTTTCGTTTGTTAATAGAACTACTCGGGCCCGCCTTGGACAAACGTTCATTTTCAAGTTCTGCCCGCTCCGTTAACAATGTAACAATTAAATCGCTCGGCAGATGATAGGGCTGGCCGACACAATCAGCAGACGAGGCCTATAATCTCGTTTCGCGTTTATAAATCATATCAAACACATTTTAAATAAAGAAAATACAATACCAACGGTGTGGTGCTCCCGAAGAATGCAGAACATGCATGCTGCATTGTATCCTTTTTTCATTTTCACGAAGCACGGGCGGTCCTCCAGTATAATGGGGTAAAAACCAATATTTCTCCGCGGGTTTTACACCATGCCGAAAACATCGTGAATAATCCGCTTTTGCTGCGCTGGAAAAATCGGCATTTACGGTTCAAAGGCTGTTCAACTGTCTGCCAGGCCAGACGCTACGTGGGTTTTGCTAGCCAGCCTTCGGGGACAGAGGCAGAGAAGAACGGATACCGGAGTGAGATGTCCCCGGGAGGAGGACCCGCGTGTGCCCGTTGCCAGGAGGCGAGCCGTGGTAGCGATACTTTCCAGCTAGATGTGAAAAGGGGAACACTCACCTGGAATGCTAGCTTAATTTCCGTTTTTCCCGAGCGACGAATTTACACCGCACACTTATAAAATCACAACATTATCACGGTAACATTATAAAATAGGAATATGTCTCCCCCCTTTTCGCCCGAGCTTTCCAGTGGTCCTACTCCATTACATCCCAGTCAAGATTTCCTGTCGTCGCTTCCCTCCCCCCTCTCCGTTGCAGCGAGATGGTTTAGCCCGAATTCTAAGCAGCAATTCTAGGTCAGGTCTGTGTGCCAGTGAGAATGTTACTGTCGGACAGCCGACACTGTCCATCTCCATCTGACGGGGCAAACGCTATAAAACACATCTGAAACCAGAGAACAAGGAAAAACACACCTAAGCTATTACGTGGGATTGTTTTGCCGAGTAGTCTCCCATCACAGCAAATACCTCGAACTTCCCTATATGAAAGAACGTAGGCGTAGTAGCTAAGCATCAAACTTGTGGAAGTTTTGATGCACCCCGCCTCACCTGACTTCAACAAGGCGACACTGGTATCAACAGGTGAAAGGGTTAATCGGAAGCTACTCTGACTCTATAGCTTTCATCCGAAAAGAGTTAGTATAAGGCCTCGCTGCTTCTGTTTACCGTGGTAGTGAACAGAAGAATTTAAAGTTTTAGGAATTTAGCAACTTTCTGTTTCTGTTCCTGACAGTCTTGATAATCTCTTTACCTTTTAATGACGTTTAGGATCAAATATGTTTAGTCTCTCTTTTTCTGAATGGGTGCATTTATATTAAACAACTGCAGTTCTATTAGACTGAGGAATTCAAAACTCAAAGCATTACTCCTGTAATGCGTGTATCTTTGCATTCCTTCCATCCTGTCAGGGAATTATTTTTGAACTTCCTTGCAGTTTGCAGCAGATGCTTTCTTGTGTAACATTTAATCCTTAAACCCAAGCTAAACTTGATCACCATGGGGAGTTATGTCATCATATAGAAGTGGAGATATAATATCTTTTAATACCATAGTGTTACACTCAGCTGGTGGTTTCAGAAAGCTAATGGAGCAGTGCTCCATTAAAAGCACTTGTCAGATGGTTGGATAGTTTCACAGACCTCCTCTATCTATACCTTTGTAGCTCTGAAACAGGAGGGTGGGGGCAGTGTCTGATCATTTTTGTAACTTTCCTAAAATGTGAAAGTTATTAAAAGGGTTTTGGTTTCATATGAAGAAACACCCATCCTGTCGTAATAACACAGTCACATGAACACACATGTCCATTTAAGAATATGTACACAAATTCCTGTAAAACTGTTAGTCTTACAAGATAATCCCACACTGCTTCTATAATGTTCAGTTGAGGTCTGGGCTCTGTGGAGGCCAGTCCATGACTGATAGTGTTCCATTGCATACTTTTCTATCCAGGTATGCTTTTACTGCACTGGGACTGTGTTTGGGATCCTTGTCATTCTGAAAATGAAGTTGCTTCCAACCAATGGTATTGCATGTTGGATCTTTTTTACATTCATAATTCCATTCTCAAAAACACCAGTGGCTGAAATGTACCTCCAAACCAATGTGTTTTACAGATGGCTGCAGACACTCAATGATGTACCGCTCATCTGATCTCCTCTGTACATAGTGATGATGATTTAAACCAAAAAAAAATCAAATTTGGATTCATCACTCCATCAGACCTGTTGCCACTGGTTTTCAGTCCAGTTCTTGTGTAATGTGGCATACCACAGCCTTTTCTCCCTGTTTTCCTTCCTTAAGAATGGCTTCTTGACAGCCACCCTTCTACTGAGACCATTTCTGATAAGGCTTCAGTGAACAGTAGATGGATCTGAAGGGCCAGGTGCATCTCTCAGGTCCTGTGTCAGGTCTCTGTTGGATTTTTTCCTATTTCTTAAGGGTGTGACTTTCATCTGCTGTATATAGTTTTTTAGGCCTGCTACATCTTCTGTCTTCCACTTGGCTCAAGACCTTTGCACAGTGCTGTACTTAGAGGTATTTGTCATATTCAAATTATTTGCCACTAAGAATGCACTTTTGCAAATTTAATATTACTAAAAAAAAAAGAAAAAGACTAATCTAATAGCGGCCCTTTTCTCAAGCTTGTTACTACGTTGCCCATTCATTCTTTCGCTTAACCTGAGGTTATTCACTAGTGTTCACGATAAGCTAATGGCATTAAAAATATACAGATGCTACTTGATAGATAAAATTATGTGGAGCTACAGTATGCATACACACACAAAAACATACACACACACTCATGATAGAGTGACTATCACAAGCCTCAGAGGAAGAGTGAAACATTAAGGACAAGCGATGTGAGAGTGGTCCTTCTCAATATTTAATCAAGATACATTTCAAATCTAACCCAGATGTATAATCAAGACAACTGGGGATTGAATGAATTGGTGTTTAAGTGCACACATTATTAGCCTGCCTGATTGTGTGTGCGTTTGTGTGCAGACGTGCGTGCGCGTTCTGCTTCTTCTCTCTTTGTGGGAACTGATTTAGAGCCTCAAAGTGAAGATGTTTTTGCAAAGTGGAAGCTTTCTTCTTCAAGAGACGGTTTGAGGGTGAGGGCTCGGTTTTGTGTGCATGACAGTATAAACGTGCTGTGTGAAAGTAAAGACAGAACTGGGAGTGTGCTGTGCTTTCAGAAAAGTGGTGTGTCACTAAATTTGAGTTGACACCAGGGACTCCTTTGCTCACAAGCCTCAAAATGTCAAAATACCTGGATAGTGGCTGACTGTAACACCAGACTTGTGGTGCTCTAAGATTTTTTTTGATTGCATGTTTTTTTGTTGTTGTTGCTATAGCTAATCATTTTCTTTGTTGTTGAAATTTTAATAATGTGTAAAACCAGAATTTTCTAAAACTCAAGGTGAAGCCTCAACACCCAAAGGAAATCAGTCACAGACAAGAGAAGAAAACCAGCAGATACTTACAGTGTTGAATACAGGGCATCTCTTTGTTTATTACCTAAAGTATTTCTTTATGTGCATGTAAAGTGGTTGTTTGGTTTGTAAGTTGGCAATGTGTCTTTCTTTCTTTACTTCTTTCTCTCAAGGCACCATATGTTTCTCCACATTCAGCAAACATGCATGTCGAGCACCAGAGAGACCGAAGTCTTTTACACCTCTGAACACTGCAGACGCTTACTGTAAGAGGGACACAAAATCATGGGATGAGAGCTGCATATTTGTGACTTTTGACAAGCAGGCCACGGCTACGTTGGACGTGTTCGTGCATGCTAACAGAGATCAGTGACACACCACAAAGCTCTGTGTCTCTTCCTGTCTCTCTCTCTCTCTCGCACACATAAACACACACCTACACTCCCTCTCTCTGTGGTTCTCTGTATGTGTGTGTGTGTGTCTGTGTGTAAGCATGTGGGTGAGTGCATGTGTGTATGATAAACCCCACTGGTGGAGTAACAGTAGACTGGCAGTATTCCCAGAATGGGTTGCATTAGACATGCACACTAGCAAAGCTCTTCAGGTCGATGTTCTGGCCCTCCGACACTGCAACTCTCTGGCATGTCTAACCCCGACTACTTTGGAAGCGGGAGAACAAAATCCAGATTCTGTCCTATGCTATGTTAATAGAACAGAGGAAAAACTGAATCGCATTTATTCCATTGTGTGCGTACGGCTGTCTGCATGCATGCATGGATGTGCATGCATCATCTGTGTGTGTTTAAGCAGGACACCAACACTGACTGTTCACTTATCATATTACCATCTGCATTATTTAAAGCTTCGATAAACACTCTCATGCCGGGGAGACACACAGACAGGAAGGATGAAGTGGTCGGTCGAAGGTGCATTACATTTAATGAATAAAGACAGTAACTGTGACAAATTAACACAAAGAACATTAACAAAGCTGGAAAATGGATAGTCAGAGAGCAGCGGCTGCGGGAAGGACGGGAGGCTGGGGAATGGCTTTCCGTATCCTCGGGGCTCCTGTGTTGGCTGACAGCAGGAGAAACCGGTTGCATTCGGGTTGGTTCATTAACAGGTTTGGCTGTGCGGCCGAGGAGACTAAGAACTGGATGGCTTATCAAAATACTGAGACAGTGAGCTCACACAGAAGTGAGGTCACCTACCAGAGTGTGGCAGCCTGACCAATCATCACTTAGCCTATTATCATGGTATGCAGTGTTGCTATGAGTAACAGCGACAAGCACTGCCTTAAGGATCCCTAATGATGGCTGATGCACTGAGATGCTACCACTTAGTCTGTTCCTCACTCCTGCCACCTGTCCATCTCTTTTCCACACACTCTTGCTTTTCTCTCTGCTCTTCCCCGGCTGGACTTTCAGACACACTTTTTCAAGTAGAAGTTTCAGTATTTCAGCTCATTTCCTCCCTTCTGCCCTGCTGTCTTTCCCCCTCCTCCCTGTGTTTACTGTCCCCTGCAGCAGTGTTTTCTAACTCTTCCCCGTGGCAGGTTAGTGTAAACAAGCTGGAGGACTGAAACAATGTTAATTAACTGATCATTAACGAGTCGAGGCAGACCCTGGAGATGTAAGCAGTTGCCCACCCACCTGCGTCTCACCATTTCACTAACTGGACTGTTAATGACTAATCAGAGGCGAGAGCGATTACATCGCCTCCTAACGAGAAAGATTTATGATTCCGCGAGTCTATTATGCTTACATGGCAGAGGCCTTTACTGTGACGACAGGAAACAAACTCAGTGCTTGTGCTGGAAGATCAGATCCTGTACTTACCGAAAGTATCAATTTCAAATCCTACATTTAATATCTCTCAGATGCAGCTTGTTGTAAACACTTTGCTGACAGTTAGGTTCCCAACCTGAGGGCTGGAGCCAAAGGGTGACAGGATAAATCACTGCTGGGTGAGTAATTTGAATTTATTTAAACTCAAGATATCACTGAAGGCTAGCTCTCATTTACAGGGATGTTGAGGAGAACTTTAAAATGTCCTAAAGGGTAAAAACAATTAAGGATGCAGAGGAGCCCAGTAAAATTAAACTAGGTACAAATGCAGTTAATTAAGGAAACAAGATTAAGATATGCTAAGCAATCCAATTTAAATGTGTACAAAAACAGCTAAATGGTTTGAGATCATGACTTCAATTTACCAAAAGCCACTAAAGAATTAATTTTTTCAAATGCATCTCAAAGAGCTCCAGGTTGCCAGAGAAACACTCAAAGTTTCTTCCAAGCTCAGTAGAGTCTTGAGGGACCTGCAGTGAAATGAGGTAGGAAAAAGAAAACAGCAGAAGATTTGCACCATTTTCTATTCATTTCTGTGTTTTGTTTTATTTGAGACCTTCATGGATCTTAACCAACAATATAAATTAAACCCTTTAGTTAGATATAAGGAGGGAGGTCCAGTCAGGGGAACAGTAAGAGACATCTGAAATGCACAACCTTTTCACTTCATTTGTCATAGCAGATATGTTTTGAAGGAAATGGAAAGCTGGTTGCACGACATTGTCTGTCAACATGAGGGGAAAAGTTATGAATATGTCAATTCTGTATAAAGTTCGCTGGAAACATATTTCATCTGTTTACTTTCATCTGTTTCCATTATGTTTTCATGTAGTGACTACAGCATTATTAAGCGTAGGAAGGTAGGGCAGGTTTGGTTTAGTTCAAAAGAGCAAAGTGAACATGGTTGTTAACATATAAATGAAACTGGGAGTGCCTTTGATACATGAACCTAACCACAGGTGTGACATTAAAAAATGTCTCTGGGAATGCTGCCTCTGAACACGATCCAGGCAGGAACTGTATTTGTCAGGACAAACTAATTATGTAATTTGGAAAAGTAATTTGTTTTTGTGACATGGGACAACAAGTAAAGTAGTCATAAAGCCAAGAAGTTGGCAAACAGTGGATAACAGTGCACTGTATAATCAAATCATGTTTCTATCTGGAGTTGAGGTTCTTTCTTACAGGTTAAATTCATATTTAACTCCCATGGATTGTCTTCGGTATATACAACCCCAATTCCAAAAAGGTTGGGACACTGCAAGTGTAGGTAAAATCATCTACAGTGCATAATCATCAAAAGATTCAGAGAATCTGGAGAAATCTGTGCGCCAGGGACAATGATGAAAATTAATATTGAACGCCCATGATCTTAAGGCCCTCAAGCAGCACTGCATTAAAAAAAAGGCACGATTCTGCTATGGAAATCACTGCATGGACTCTGGAAGACTTCCAAAAGTCACTATTTGTGAGCACAGTTCGTCGTACCAAGCAAAAAATCAGGTTAAGTTGTGCATATTTCAGCAAGACAATGCTAAACCGTATACTGCAGCTATTACACCAGCACGGCTTTGTAGTGCAAGAGTCCAGGTGCAGATGAACCGGCCTGTCTGTAAGACCTTTCACCAAAGAAAGCATTTGGAGCAACATGAAATAAAAAATATGACAAAGAAGACGCAGGACTGTTTAGCAACTAGAATCCTATATTAGACAAGAATGGGACAACATTCCTCTCCCAACGGTCCAGCAGCGGGTCTCCTCAGTTCACAGATTTTTACAGACGTTTGTTGTAAGAGGGGATGCTACACAGTGTTAAACATGACCCTGTCCCAACATTTTTTGTGACATGTTGCTGCCATCAAATTTAAAATGACCATTTCCTTTTTATTTTTAAACATATGATATGTTCTATTCTGAATAAAACATGGTTTTATGCGATTTCAAAATCATTGCATTCTGTTTTTGTTGGCAATTTGTTGGGGTTGTAGATATTCTTTATATGTAAGCTTGTATTTTATATATATTATATATAATATATATATGTAACTTGAGCTGTTCAATAGATGCAGTGGAGTAAAAAGTGCAGAAAATACTCAAATTAAGTATTAATACCACAATTATTTTTCCGTACTCTAGTTACTCTGCGTAAGTAAATGCACTTAGTTATTTAATAGCATGGCTCAGGTCACACAGGGGATGGCAGATGCGGATGGCAGTAGTTGTGAGTGTGTGCACCCACTTTCAAACACCACCCAAACAGACAAACACCCTGACTCACCGAGCGTATTCTCTTTCTCCCTCCTATCTTTGTGTATGAATGCTTACCGAGAGGAAACGATAGATGCAGACATTCCACAACCCATATTCCCCCTCACTCTATCTTGTTGCCATGGGAACCAAAGCAGACGGGAGACAGGTTCATATCGGCCTCCCTCAGGTCTCCAGTCACAGTCTCCTTCTCTCTTTCTCTCTCTCTCTATTTCTCTCTCTCTCCGTGTGCTGTCAGAGCCGGCTGCTCCTGTGTGGGCCACTGATACTCGCTGATTAAAGGAAGTTATAATTTGATTTTCTCAGCAGGCGTCGTTTAATAGAGCAGTTTAACTAAAGCTGTGCCATCCCCAGGGCTTATAAAGGAGAGGGAGAGAAAGAAAAAGGGAGATACATATATATAAAGAGAACGGGGGGGGGGGTGAGAGAGAGAGTCATGCTAATCCCAAACACTGAGCAATCACCCCACCACCAAACTCTCCCACTCATTCTCTCGTTCTAATTCTGTTTGCCTATTTTGCCGTCTGTCTCCCTCTCTCCCCCTCAGTGCCTCTCTGTCTTTCTCTCTCTGTTTCTCTTGCTCTTCCTCCGCCTATTAATCTGTGCTTCCCTCTCCTCTCCTCTCCCTCCCTCATTCCTTCCTCCCTCCTTTTAGCGAAGCAAACATGGGAGGGCTGGCTTCTCTATGTACAGGCTGCCTGTATTACTGGCCCATTGTGATAATAGCGTTTAATTATCCTCTCAGCTAAAATCAGCCCCATCACTCTGTTTCTCTTTCCTTACCCCGCTTCCCTTCCCACTACTCACCACCACCACCACCCGTCTGTAGTGTGTCTAATACTCTCCCCCCTCCACCCCACTCCTCTGTGCATCTCTCTCAACCCTGCCACCACCACCGCTCCCCCGCCCTGTTCTCCAGCTATTTCAGACCCATTTAGCGGGATAAGCATCTTGAGACAGACAGAGGGGTTTTTGCTCTCTTTCAGAGAGAAGCGAGGAGAGGATATGGAGACTGGCATCTTGGTGCCCGCCTCAGAATACCAAACAGGGGCCCGGGCATCTTAATATGCAGTGTGGGACAGAGGCTGAGATCAAAGAGAGGCACAGACAGACAGAGAGATGGGTTGGGGGTAGGTGGGTGGTGGGGGATTCAGAGAGAGGAGGAGAGAGGCAGAGAGAGAGAGGGAGAGAGAGAGGTGAGAAAGGGAGGGAGCGAGTCCTCTCATTTCTCCTCATCTTAGCATCCTTTCCTTCACATCATCATTTCTGCTCTGCTCTCCTGCGTCACTCCCCTGACCCTAAGAAAAATCGACAGCTTAATTACCACAGTGTGCAAATCTGCATGCGTGTCCATGCACTGATGTGTTTTTGTTCAGATGTGTGGATGCTGGGGAGCCCGTGTATGTGTACAAATCTTTCTCTGTATCCCCTTCATACACCCCCCCACACACATACATATATATATACACACATATATATATATATACACACACACACACACACACACACACACACTATATATATATATATATATATATATATATATATGTGTGTGTGTGTGTGTGTGTGTGTGTGTGTGTGTGTGTGTGTGTGTGTGTGTGTGTGTGTGTTTGTTTGTGTACAGTGGAGGTTTGGATGGCAGATCTACCTCTGCCACCCACCCAGCCTCTCTATCTCCTCAGTCAATTAAGATCGTGAGTAGCTGTCCCTGAAGCGGTGTAGACAGGCTAAATGAAAAGGCAGTGGATGTGAAATATGAATCATTAGAATACTGCAAGGACAGGCTGGGGGGGACAGGAGGAAAAGGGTCTGGTGGAGCGATAAGGAGAAAAAGGAATGGAAAAGAAAGGGAGAGGAAGAATGAGAGAGCAGATAATAAAAGATTAACGTCACGCCTCTCAGAGTGGTGGAATTTCAAAACCCTCCAGATCAAATTATTTATCCCTGTCTATAAAGGCAGAGGAAGAGAGGGAAAGAGAGGAAGATTGGGGGACAAAAATGGGGGGGAACTGCTAGAGAGGAACAGAAGGAAAAAAGAGATGAGGAGAGGGAAGTGGAGTAGAAACGAAGAATGGCACAAAGACTTCTCTCACCCTCTTTGATGATGGAGCTGACAGGGAAACAAATGCTCTGTGTGTGTGTGTCTGTGCGCGCGCGCGCGCGCGTGTGTGTTTGTATATTGGTTCTAAGACAGAATAGAGGGAGAGACAGAAAGAGAGAAAGAGAGAGAAAGTGCAGGCAGATGTCTGCATTCACTCTGTGGGAGGCTCAAGGCTGTTTGCCGAGGACAGAGAGACAAGAGAGTGAAAGAGAGGAAAAAGAAAGAAAGATGGAGAGAGACAGAGAGGGTAGGATTAAATGAAACCTGTTTCCCTTTGATTCTTCACTAATTTGCGGCAAGATGAAGAGCACGGAGAACAAACCACCTACGCAGCACAGTGCCACACCAAAACACACACACACACCCCTCGCCTAATTCTCAATGGAGTTCAGTCTGACACACAAACACGCACAGTTACATTCATCTGTAATTCACTGCCTTGCGCCCTTCTCACCAACGACGTTGACATTTCTCTACATGGACCGTGTAACCCCTGCTTGACTCCATTTCTCCTCTATTTTTAATTTTCCACTCATCCTTCTGCTCTCAACTACATTTTCCACGATCTACTTTTTTTTTTCCTGAAGTGAAACCATTATAGCGCCGAGAATACCAGCAGACCGTGTTGCTCAGATACACATTGACTAAACACTCGGGCACGCACACATGCACACGGGCGCAAAGTCCTTCCTCATTAGCCCTGATTCCCCCTGAGTGACATCTTTAACAAAAGGATGCAGCCTCTGCCGCCATGGCAACAGCCTCCTCCATCTCTATGCGGTGCTTCGGTCTGTTTACATGATGGGATCTCACTCTTTTCTTTCCTCTCACTCCACCTCTCTCTCTCCCTTTCTATCTATCTATCAGCCTCATGCACTTTATCACTCCTCTCCTTCTTTTTCCCCTTTTTCCCTGCTTCCCACTCTATTTGTTTCTCTCTTGCTCTGTCTCCCCTCAGCATTTCTCCTTCCTTGTGTCTCCAGATCCCCTTTCTTTCTTGCAATCATCTTGCCTGCTGCCTTGCTGTTATCTTTACCAGTCACCCCCCTTCCACAAAACCCTTAAGGACATTCAGTAGAGACCACCTGCTTGCCAATCAGAAAGTGATATGTGGGTCTATGAGAGAGTGAAAGAGGGGGGCAAAGGGAAAAAGAAAGAAAAGAGTGACATAGATGAGTGTGTGAATGTGATTAAGTGTGTGTGTGCGTGTGTGTGTGTGTGTGTGTGTGTGTGTGTGTGTGTGTGTGTGTGTGTGTGTGTGTGTGTGTGTGTGTGTGTGTGTGTGTGTGAAACAGAGTGTGAGGGGGCTTCCAGGAGACTCTGATATCTAGGCCATGGGAGTCCAAGGCAGCCAGTGTGTCTGGTGTCACAGCAAATCAACTGTCAGCTGTACACCACCTGCCCGCCCACACATGTGCACAGGCACACACACACACACACACACACACATATAGATTCTCTCTCTCTTCTCAGAGAGAGAGAGTGAGACTAAGAATAGAACACCCAGAGAGTGTTGCCACTTTTTTCCTCCCCTTCCCTCTCTCTGCTCTCCTCCTGCCACCATCAGAGGTGTTTTGCAAGTGGCCTCCAACACGATAGGAATCTTTTCTGTCTTACACCTTCTCCCCAGAGCTCAGCCCGGCCCTTCTCTCCCACGGTGAAATGAATCACCTGCGCTGCTTTGCTTCCTCTCGTCTTCTGTAGGTATACAGTAGCGGCTAAGATCTTCTGTTTTGTTTTGTTTTTTTATCAAAAAAAAAAAAAGCAGACAGACGTCATTCACGGCCTTGTGGTACCTTCTGCTTTCATTGATAGAGAAGAATAGAGGGGAAAGGGATGCAAAGTGGTGAAAACACAGGAGAGACGCTTCTGAGGAGGGATTCGATCCGAGGCCAGCGGGGGTGAATGCGGTTTCACAGGCCTCGACCACTAAAACATCTCATGGGAGGATTTCCAGGGCCTGTATCCACATTAATGTGTGCAACCTGCAGATATTAGGCAAGATGGAGCGCAAACATCTCTGCTGCCTTTCAGTATACTGTTTGTGTGCATATCAGCACAAGGAGTGGTTAGGACCTGTGTACCAATTAAGATCACGTGATACATAAACAGTGTTTGTGTGTGTATGTGTGTGGGGCACGTATACAGACAGATGTGTGAGTGCTTGCCTATTTGTAGTGTGAGCGTATTTATGTGTGTGTGTGTGTGTGTGTGTGTGTGTGGTATGCTGCTCTGAGTCTGGTCCCTCTGTTTCTCTGCTGTCTGTGGCCTCCTCTTCCCCATGAATACTAATGTGCTTCAAACCCCAGAGATCAACCCTCCTCCCCTTCCCTTAGCTCCCTCTCTCTATCCCTCCCTCCTCTACCAGCTTCCCTCCCTCTCTCCATCCCTGCCTTCCTTGGCCACAGTCTTCATTCATTTCTCCACCCCCTTTACCTTTCAACTTTCCCCCTCTTTCATCTATCCTTTTACCCCCTCATCTTTTACTCCTCCCTAAATGCGCTTCCTTGCTTCCTCTTTCCCTGCCTTATTTCCTCATCCCTCCCCCTTCAGTTAGGCTGTCCACCCATTCATTTTTACCTTACACCTTCTTCTTCTAATTATTTCCTCTCCACATATCAGTTTTCCCTCCTGCTTTTATTTGTTTGTTTGTTTTTGCCTCATATTCACATTGCAAAATGCTTCTTCTTTGGTCATCACCATATTCCTTTGCTTACTTTTTCTTCCCTTTTCTCCTCATCTCTGCTCCTCTTCTCCTTTCCCATTCCCTCCTTGCCACACACCTACTTTTTTGACTCACTTCCCTCTCCTCTCAACTCTCTGATATTTCCTCCTGCCTCGTCCCCTCCATTCTTTACAGTGCACCTTCTCAAGAGGACATGTAAATGAGGTCAGCACAGCCAGTGTATCAACCACATCACTCAGGAGCTGGCGTGGGTGTGCGCACAAATTAAACATGTGAGCCCGTGAATTTGTGTGTGTGTGAGAGAGAGAGAGAGTGTGTGTGGTTGCGCGTGTGTATGTGCTCATTAAGGGCTGCATGCGTTCCCGTCTAAATAAAAAATTTCCTATCTTAAGCTGCAGTGAACCAAGTGCTCCAATTACATAAACGCCTTCACCCCAATACATTTTGACATCATGAAAATTATTCACGGCCTAATTCGTTTAAAATTGCATCCCGTTTCTTGGCCTCTTCCTTTTTTCCTTTTTTTTTTTTTTCTTAACCACAGGCCCTGGAAACAGATGATGAGCGGGGGTGAAGGGATGAGAGGAGCTTTCAGTTCCTTGTGTAACACAGAGGACACAGCTCTGTAGCCTTCTGCTGCTGCTGCTGCTGCTGCTGCTGCTGACTGGACGTTGTCAAACTTTACTGCTTTTACACGCGCGTGCGCGCACACACACACACACACACACACACACACACACACACACACACACACACACACACACACACAAAGGTTGAGTGTAGAAGCAAAAGCGCTGTGCCTGCCAACAGCAGAGCATGCATTCGTGAGAATGTGAGAAAGCCCAGGAGGGAGTAAAAGTGGGAGAAGAGATAAGGAGGAAAGTAAGGAAGCGAGAGAAAAGTTGTACAAGTTTTTAGGGCTCATCATTAAGATTGGAGTCAGTTCGGTTTCGGGATATTCCTGTTTGTGTCAGCAAACAGCAGATACATGTGTGCTTTTGGTGCGCTTTGTTTGTTCAGCAGCAGCAGTGGGAATAATGAAGCCAGGGAAAAGGAATCCTGCAGGAATCCATCTCAGTCTGCATTCCTCCTGATGGGAAGCTGCGAGAGCAGTCAGAAGCAGAAAGCAACAGGCTACTGGAGGTTGACCCCCCCCCCCCCACACACACACACACACACACAGGCACGCAATCTTAAGACAATAACATCCTCTACTGGGAAGAAAACACATAACACAGAGAAATAGTCCTGCAAAGGGACAACTGTGCATTCACAAACCCACCCACAGATGATGCTTGAAACACACATAAATAACAAAAAGGATTCAAGCAGTTTGTTAGTAAACAGATTAAACTGGAGAAGCTATCCACGCTGACATACATGCACACGCACACACATATGCGGATGCACATAAGGTCTGCGTGTCTACATGAACACACAGACACACAGAGACACACACACACACACAATTCACATTGCAGGACCACTTCAGGTTTCATCATCTTCTTTTCCTTTTTTTTTCTTTTTTTTTTTCTCTTGAGAGCCGGCAAGGGGGGGGGAGCATTCCCTCTCTTTTGTTGCTGCTGGGGAGAGAGAGCACATATCCATACAGAACGCTCTCCCCAGCCCCATTCACACCCACACAGCTCCCTCCCTCCTCGCTCCACACACGCACACACACACACACACACACATACACACACACACACATCCAAAAAGATACAACATCAAAGAGCCGACACTACCGAAGGATTACTTCAGCCACACATTGGCTCCTCAATCCGGGTCTGTTCCTCTTGTGGAACCCCCCTCCAGCCTGGCAGCACTTGGTACAGCCCAAGCATTCCTGCCAAGTAGCTTTCACACATGGAGGGGAAGCTTGTCTCAAGCAATTGCTGACAAGCTACAAACAAGACAGCCTCCCTTTCCCTCTCTCCTTCTTTCCCCTCCTTCTCGCCCCAACAACCCACGTCCGTTTCGCTCTTCAACCATCCTCACCCCCCCCTCTTTCTTTTCCTCTCCTCTCTTTCCCTCATTCTTCCCTCCCCCTCTTCTCTTTTCTCTCCCTCTCTCTCCCTCTCTCTGAGAATGTGGGGGCCCCACTAGCATAAATTGTCAGCTGTTCCTGGGCGTACTCTCCATGGCTCCCTAAACTCACATAAGCCCACATATGCAGTCAGCGGTGAGGCAAGGGTAACCCAAGTAAGCTCTGTTGGGTATGAGTCTGAAAAAGTATACCCAAGCCCCCCGAATAATGCTGCAGTGTGAGGCACTCAGAGTTTTATACTATAATAAGCAGCGCCAGGAACTGCAGGGTCAACATACTTTTATTCAGCCCCTTTGGTTAATTAACTCCAACTGCATAGAGTGAGTCTCTCAAACCACAATTATTAACCTTATTTGCAGTTTTCACGAGAATCACTGTAATGCCTTTTTGTGAATAATTAGTCATAAGAAAATTAAGGTAATTGCTATGTTTATGCCCGGCTAGAAGTCAGGGGAAAATGTTCGCAAAATAATCACATCTTCCTTATTACTAGGGGACGTCTGGGGGGTTTTCAGAGCTGTGGGTTGATACTGCTGGAACCATTTTGCATTGTAGTCTTATTGTTATCGAGCAGGCATTGTTATGCACTAGTGTAGGCTGTCATCTAGTGTCAGGTTTAGGTACTGTTTTTGTTTTTTTTGTTTTTTAATGAAGCAAGGCAAGTTCCCTTTTATTATTTCCCATGGCAACTCAAAGGTAAATAAACACAGGTCCAAAAATCTGTGAAATATTACAGCAAATATGCTGTTTATTCACAAATCAGAGTGGTCATGAGACTTGGATCAGCCTCATGTAAGACTGGATATTTGTTTTGTGAGATACACGGTGTAAATCATGGTGCTTTATGCAGAGCGCTTTGTCTGGCTTGATGAGTTGTACTCGTTGCAGTGAAAATTCGTCTCTTTTTTTTCCTACATCGTGTCAGCTGCAGGGCAGTTGAGGTTTCAGCGATTTGCTCAGGGACACCTGTGCTCATGCTTCAGCATGTGCCCTCTGCTGTAGTCAAACTAGATGGGAGAGAATGGTGAAAAACAATCAGCCTTAAGGTCAGAAGGAGTTGCACTGTGTTTTTCTGAATCTAGAGAAAGCATGTGATAGGGTGCCAAGAGGGGCTGTGGAACTGCTGGAAGTCAGGAGAGGCAGAGAAGTATGTGAGGGTGGTGCAGGATATGTATGGGGACAGCTAGTCAGTGGCAAGGTGTGCAGTAGGAATGACAGATGGGTTCAAGGTGGGGTTGGGAATACAACAGTGATTGACTCTGAGCCCCTTCTTGTTTGCAGTGATGAATGACAGGCTGACAGATGGGGTCAGGCAGGAGTCTCTGTGGACTATGATATTTGCAGATGACACTGTGGTTTGTAGTGAGACTAGGGAGCAGGTGGAAGAGAACCTGGAGAGCTGGAGGTATGCTCTGGAGATAAGGGGAGTGAAAGTCAGAAGAAGCAAGACAGAATACATGTGTGTGAATGAGAGGGAGACAGGATTAGAAATGAGTACATCAGAGGAACGGCTCAGGTTGAGCAGTTTGGAGACAAAGTTAGAGAAGCAAGGCTGAGATGGTTTGGACATGTGCAGAGGAAGGGTAGTGGATATACTGGACAAATGTTGTTGAAGATGGAGCTGCCAGGCAGGAGGAAAAGAGGAAGACCATACAGAAGGTTCATGGATGTTGTGAAGGAGGACATGCAGAAGGTTGGTGTGGCACAGGAGGATGCTACAGATAGGGTGAGATGGAGGCAGATGATCTGCTGTGGTGATCACTAAAGTGAGCAGCTGAAAAAAGAAGAATCGGCCTTAAATACTTCAAGGCTTAACTTAGAAGACATTTACAAATGTTTATGGTGATTTGTGAATAAACCTTATCCACGAACGAACCCACTTTCAACTTGAATTACTGCCTTGTGCCTTTGTGCCAAGAGTTTAATTCCTTATATGAGTTCTCCTTTGGTCAGTAAAGTTGATTTTGATAGAACACAAAGTTG
Source organism: Pterophyllum scalare (assembly GCA_024447675.2). Lineage (NCBI taxonomy): Eukaryota > Metazoa > Chordata > Actinopteri > Cichliformes > Cichlidae > Pterophyllum > Pterophyllum scalare. Next base: position 70,578 of record JAMQGT020012318.1, on the reverse strand, counting down.
TAATCATGTATGTAGACAATTCCTCAAATGGATGTTGCTGCAAAGAAGCCACAAATTTTAACGGCTTCAGACATTTCCTCGTCTTACCAACACAGGTGATCTACGCCGGTGTGGTGGAGGAGTACAAGTACCCGGGTGTTCACGTCTACAACAGCCTGAACTGGAAGACAAACAAGGAGGGTGTCGACAGACAGGAGATGATACATTCAATATGTGCAGCAAAATCATGGAGATTTGTCTGACTTTGTGATTTGTGGCCAGCGTAATGTCGGAGCTGGTGACACGAACAGACAGGCTCAGCGGCTGGTTGCAAACTGGACCCTTCTGAAGCTGTGCTCACTGAACAAACTCTTATCCATCATAGATAATTCTCACCCTCTGCACCCCTTTACTGTACAGGCAGCAGGAGCACCTTCTCTTACATTATTTCAGCTGCTTCAACAAAAGAATTTCTTAAATATGGCATAAAGTATTTCTCATCCCATCTCATTATCTCATCCACAAAATCCCTACAGTTTAAGAAAATGAACCCACATTATAGTCTTAAAAACCACTCACCAGCATAATGTATGACATCATCAGTATCAGCTGTCTATGCACATAAGCATTCTTTTTTAAGATACCTAAAAAGTTGTTTTAGTAGATACTGGATGCTTAAAAAAATGCAACTTTTTCCTAAAGTGATTTTTTTTAAAATGTTTTTTGCTCTCATGGTGTTTTAATGAATAATTGCTTTGCAATGTCAGATCTTCTTGTGCCTGATCATGATTGATTGAAACCTTGCCCAGCAACAGGGAATAAAATTTATAGAGGACCACTATATCACCAGAGTATTCGCTCATTATCCTTCAGATGCATATGAACTTGAGTGACATCCCATTCTTAATCTGTAAGGTTTAATATGACGTCAGCCCACCCTTTTCAGCTATAACTACTTCAGCTCTTCTGGGAAGGATTTCCACAGGTTTAGGAGTGTTTATGGGAATTTTTGACCATTCTTCAGGAAGCGCGCATTTAAGGTCAGGCACTGATGTTGGACAAGAAGGCCTGGCTCGCAGTCTCCGCTCGAATTCATTCCAAACACGTTCTGTCAGGTTGAGATCAGGACTCTGTGCAGGCCAGTCAAGCTCTTCCACACCAAACTCGCTCTTCCACGTCTTTGTGCTTTGTGCACTGGTGCGCAGTCATGTTGGAACAGTGGCTGTGCTGATGTTGTTCCCAATCACTTCCACTTTGTTATAATACCACTAACAGTTGACTGTGGAATATTTAGTAGCGAGGAAATTTCACAACTGGACTTGTTACACAGGTGGCATCCTGTCACGATACCACACTGGAATTCATGCATGGACTATATCCTCTGCATCTTCATACGGCTGCATTTACAGGACTTTTTCCACCCAAACTCATGATTATAATTTTAAAAATTATGAAAATATTAACTTGCATAAGAGACACAGGAGCTGACAAGCTGGGACTGGCTTTTTTTCCTTTTGAACTTATGGAAGCTTATTACCGGCCACATATTTTTTTCTTTTTGCCAGGCAAAATTTCCAGTTATCTCAACATGTTAACTTAGTGATCAAACTTCTGAATCAGTCAAAATTTTGAGTTACATAATCCAAACCAAAAATCTCATGAATGGCAATTTTTTACCCAGCTGTGAAGCTTCCATAATTATTAAATATTTACATTTAAAATTCCAGTTAATACCTTTGCAGCTGTATGCCTCTGCCAACCGGTCTGGCTGCAGGCTAGGTGCATCTGTGTTCATGTTGTGAAGAAATGTAACCGGTTGGCATCAAAGTGTCACAAATGCATTATCCAACCAAATGTGAAATAAAATATCATTTTAACATTTTATCCTATCTGATTTTTATTTCTAATAATCAGCATGTAAATTCTGAAGTTATGAATTAAAACAGTTTGACACCACAGTAACCTTTGACCACTAAACTTCCGCAGTTCTTGCTTGAATGCAGGTGTGCCAAATTTGGAGAAATTCCCAGATGAGGTTAAAGACGAACTATGAGGTCCCTCATACAAACACACGGACGGCCGTAAAGTTGCACCATTTTCAGATGTTAAACCAAATCTTCAACAAAAACAATTCCCTTGAACTTTAGGGTCAAGCTTTCTGCTTAGCTTTTGGCATAAAACTGTCCCAGGTCTATAATTTGAATCTTTTGTCACTGGCTGCATTTACAGTACCTCAATATATCAAATATAAGTACTTAAAAACAGAATGAGAGGATATAAAAGGAAACAAATGTATTCAGTCTTTACAGATAGCGAGAGACAGCTCATTTATTTCTAAAATCAATCTGTGAAACATAGACATCTCTGTATGTGCACACATTGCATTTACTCAGTAGAATGTGAAGTAGAACAAAATGAGCGTCTTATCTTGGATTTAAGTGGAGGAAAAGATCAATAGAACATCTGTAATGACACAGTTGTCTTGATTACGATTTCAGAAATTCACATTAAAAACGAGACACTTTCCCTTTTTAAAACCGGCAGCCTTAAAAAAGACGGGGGGGAGGACTACAAACAGCCTGGAAATACACATGCAGTGGCTTCACCACACCAACCCCCCCCGCCTGAGTCAAACCCCAGACTCAAGGACTAGGTGAGATTAACAGATCAATACAAAAGGAGGGAGAGACTAGCCAAGTCATTTAAAAGTTTTCACACCAAAAGACAAAGACCCACTGAAACACCTCGAGGAAAGGCTCACTCCTAAATCCCACCTCCACCTTCAAGTATTCCCTCCAGCACTTGCACCACTTCAAGTATTCCCGCTCTGAACTCCAAACCTTCGATTTCACTACTACTTCTTAGGTTTACAACATATGCTATGAGATAAGTGCACTCCAAATGTATCTATACATAGAAAAATAAAGATGACAATAAGTAGAAGTAATAGTTATAACAATCACTTTATATTTCAATATTGTACACAACAGTGATGTTAAAAATCACTTAATAACGTGGCATCACATTCCCCGCCCCCTGAGTGTAATGTTCAAGTTTAACCTTCTGTGTCTACGGAAAAGCAAACAGGAACAGCAACCTTGGTTTGGCTATTTAAATAACATTAGCAATCATTGGCAACGGCAATGATTAGAAGCTCGAGTAATTATGCCTTTCCACAGGCCGTTGTGCTTGTGTGTAGTGGATGCATTATGTACATGCTGCAGATCAATCATGTGACTCCGGCTCCAGTCCGTTCCCTGGCGTTGAGACACCGACAGCATTCATCCTGGAAAATAAACACAAGTGTTAAGAAACAGACGAGCCACTCTGAAGAAAAATCAATGCAGGTATTGAGAACATGATCGTACTGCACTGAAGGGTATTGACAGCCCCATCTGTGAGATATATGAAGAGCGAAGGACAAACATTCATCTCTCCCTCTCAATCAATCATATCAGGCAGCAGAATGCAAGATGACTGACTGAGCTGTAGCTCAGTCTTTTAAGGTGTCACTCACCTTAGTCTCAGTGCACGAGCAGGCCCTCCAGTTGCCTCACGAACCAGCAGCAATGCAGCTCCGGCATTTGTACAACTTGGGGTCGTGGGTGCGGATGTGATTCCGTACATTCCTTTGTCGAAAGAACGTCTTACTGCAGAGCTGCACAGGAGAAGGCAAAGTGTTAACAGCACAGAAATGACTGGAAAAGAGCTGTGATGTCACAGTTTCTAAAAAACATGTAACAACACGCTGCTGGGCGCAAACCAATGCGTGGCAAAACGTGGGCTGCGTAAAAGCAGCAAAATAAGTTAGGCAAGTATTACCCCTGCGGCAGCTGATTCATTGTGACCACTGCCTTTTTGATACGTCGGGGTTTATATGCACATTGCTGGTGACTGGGTAACACTTGATCAAACACCCACCATATTTGACAAAACGTAGCTTTAAGCTACACACCAGTTCAAGGAAATGCTGTTTGACGCAAAAACGGTAACAAAATATATTTATTTTTAAACCCAGACTAAAAAAAAAAAAACCCTAAAAAAAATGAAATGGTTTAATGTCTGATGCAAGGGTTTTAAGAACAACACTGCTGGTCTCTTGAGCTTTGCTACACCTTGTAACAAAAGTCACCACCGACTGAAGCTAAAGGGAAGGGCTGTGCTGATTTCACCTATTAGAAAGAAAGCTAGAAGATACAGATCGCATGGCCTCGTCTAAATGATGCATGAAAATAGTATCACCTCGTAACTCACTGAACAGAGCAGCAGCGGACAAAGCAGTGAGGGAAAGACTTTCACACAAGTCAGTACTGTCTAAAGTTTTTTTTTTTGGGCTTGATTTAGTGGCAAAGAAAGGTCACTAAATCAGCAGCATCACTGCTGTGTGAGGATATCTGGAACTCAACACACCAAATTAAAAACAAGAATAAAAAATAAAATAAAATCTCAATCTGAAAATTAAAAACCAAATACCCACCTAAAAAAAAAAACGAGGATCTGAATATTTGAGTTTCTGCGTACAGCCCTTATTATAAGAGAATAAAAAATCTGCACATTTTGGAGTGTTCCAAAGTAATGCTCGCACAGCTATGCAATTTTAAGATTGTGACATTCAGGAAACCCTGTGCTTACCGGACATGGCCAGTGCTTGCCCTCAATGTGCCTGAGGCGATGCATAATTAGAGCATCACAATCCTTGTAGGCGGCGGGGCACTGCAGGCAGGCGTGGGCTGCTTTTGGAACTTTGGGGGCTTGACTACGAGGCCCTCTGAGCTGCTTTAGTCTTGCCCGACGTACAGCATCCAGCACGGCACAGCTCCGACTGCTCAGAGCAAGGAGTTTACCTTGTTGCTGGAGAAAAAGAAAAGCACGTATGGGTTCGTTCGCATTTTGTAGATAAAAATGCATTTAAGATTTTAAAAAAGCACCAGGGACGAAGCTTCAAACAAAAACTGTGCAGTTCTAAAATTAGATTTTTAAAAAGTGTGAGATCATAATCATCATTATACATTAATACTTGGTCACATTCTTACCTTTGGCATGGTCCCTGCAGTTTTTGACCTAGCACATCTGGCTAGAGGTAACGTGTTTCGAGGGTTAGGCCTGGGTCTCTGGCTCTTAACTTGGGTCACTTTCCTCTCCTCTCTCTCCCTCTTTACCAGCGGAAGGATGGGTGGCCCTCTGGCTCTCAGAGTCCTGTGGGGGACTCTTCTGCCTCAAATTTCTCTCCAACTTGTGACACGGAGCGTGTTAAGCAGATATCAACACTCTCCTCCTCTTTCTTCAGTCCGGTCATGGGCCCCCCTGCTGGCCGACAGAAGCTGAACAGAAAGCCCGAGTCCAGCAACTTGATGGGGGGCTTGCTCTGGCGTTTGCCCAGGTCTGGTGAGGGAGGGTCAGGGAAAGGTCCTACAACTGGCACAGGTTCTGCTGGTTCCTCTTTAATGACTTTGTACAGAGGGTGGTTATAGATGGACGGTGGAGGCGCTTGCTCTGAAAACTGCAGCCCATCAGGTTTATTTTCTTTCACTTTTGGTCTAGAGTCATTGGCTCCTCTCAGCCCCTGGTTTCCCACCTTCCTTACCTCCTCTCTGAGACCACACCTCACCTTGTTCACCTCCTTTGTGGAGCCCCGTCTGAGTTTAGCCTTTGCTGCCGGTCGGCTGCTATTGTAACGCAGTGTTCTGACTGTCTCCACAGGAACCTTGTTTCTAGCCTTTATCTTCTGTGAAGGTAACGATTTGTGGGGTGTGGGGCCACAGCGGTTGTTTGATGAAAAGAGACCTGAGAGAGCGTATTCAGCTGGTTCTAATTTGATCCTGACTTTGTTTCTCACTAGATTCTTTTTGGGGCTGCGTCGCAGAGGCTGCTGCGCATGAAGGTGGGCACCGTCACCCTTCCTCACGGATTGTCTGAGTTGCCTCCCCCCAAAAGCAGGCCTGGATGTAGGCTGGAACATGTCGGGCAGCACCCCTTTACTTCGCATGCTCCTGTCACTGGGAGGAACACGCTGCAGGGTGGTTTTTGGCCTCTTAGCTGTGATCTTCTCTGTGCTAGCTGGTGAACCAAGTTTGGTCTTCACAGGCTTGTGCAGAAGGTGGGTGTTGACAGGGTTGCACAGGGGAAGCGCCAGTGTCACATCCCCATAAGACAGTCCCGGGGATGGTGAACGGGGTTTCCGCCGCTTGGTCAGTGAATAGTTGTTGGCCTTCAGCTTCCTTAGTCGTTTTTTTTGTCTCCAGCCAATAAGATCTTCTGGTCTGGGGAGGAGAGCAGTCCTTTGTAACCCCAGAACATTCATCAACTTATACTTTTCCTGTGCTCTGGCATAATCCTCCTCATCCTCACCAACCTCCTCAACTTCCTGCTTAACCCTCACCGGACTGCACACAGTGCCAGGCCTCAATCTAGATGTGCAGGAGAGCTGGGAGATGGGATGAGATTTTTTGTTTTTTTGAGAGGTCTCCGACGTTGGCAGCAATCTCCGAACTTGCTTGGCAGCTCCAGGAGTGGAGCGGAGCAGACGAGTGTTTGATGGAGATACAGGTGGGTAATTCTGTGACTGTGGGGTGGGAATGGTATTTCGAGATGTGGCAGCCTTTTTTGAAGAGGGGGATTTAAAGTCCATGAGCTTCATCCTGTGTGAGGGACTCAGAGGGAGACCGTTATGGCCTTGTGGTTTTGGTGTTCTGCGCAAATTGCGGCTGGGACTTCCTTCAAAAGACTTGTCTGATGCATCCAGTGTTAGACTGAAGCAGTCACTCCCATTGTCCTCCAATCTCATAACCCTTTTCCTTTTGCTTTCCCTCTGCTGGTATTGACGTTCACGGCACGCACCAGCACAGGCTGAGCCTAGATGCAGTTGCTGTTCTTGCTCTTTAATGAGGGCAGAGCAGGCTTCCACTGCAGGCCACATGCCCAGGTGGCGGGCCATGGCGATGACTTCAGGTAGATCCTCGCGGCGAACACACAGAGTGGAGGAATAGGAGAAATCCAGCAGAGAGAGAAGGCTATCCTCACTGAAACCTGGGGGTTAAAAAGGAGCCTTTAATTAGATCACTGGTCAATCAGAGGGTGAGAAGAGGGAGATGAAAGCAATTCGGTGTAAACAGAAGATCAGAGGGAGAGCACGCCAAGTGGGAGCAAAGTGTAAACATGACAGTTGAGACAAGATGACAAATTAACAACTCCTTTAATCATAGACACTTCTGCTCTCATCTTTGATGTGTGTCTTCACATAAGTAAATGATAACACAGACAACAGCTAAATCTCATTTCAGGGATCAGATTCTCCAAGTCTGAATTTTTAGACTGATTACGTCACAACATAATGCCAAGCCAGGCTCATAACAAAGGCCTTTGAAACCCAGCTTAGAAACTATCTTCTCTGCCTAAATTAGATGATATGATTAGCCCTTAGTTACCTACAGACCATTATTTGAGGAATGATAAGACAATCTTGTTTTCTCATGTCAGGAGTTGTCATAAGTTCACAAATTTACATTTTTTGCATTCAGACACTTTATATGTATATACATTAGATATTGTGTAATAAATCAGTGGAAATAATAATGATTCTATTTGTTCTAGCTTGGGCATGTTAATAACAGGATATTACAGGGACACTGTTGACTAAAGTTTATTACTCACTAGAGCTGCAGCATTAAGTTTACTAGTTGGCTGAAAGACAACCTGTATTCTGCTTACTAAATAATGATTGATGAGCAAAACTCTGCTGGCACCAGCTTCTCAAATGGCTGTGGATTCACTGCAGAGTTGATCATCCACACATTCATTTAAAAATGAAAGTCAATTTTCAAAATAAATTAACAAAAAAAAAAAAAGAAAGAAAGAAAAGGGGGAAAAACCAATAGGAAGTTCATCTTGAGCACTTTAAAATTATAATGGACATTTTTCAGTATTATCTGATGTTTTAAAGGGAAAAAAAAAATCCAATTTAGTAATGTGGAGATTTATGGATAATGGAAATAAGGGTTGGGTTATCCTAACATAGAAACATAACGTGCAACTGGCTGTCCAACGATGTCACAAGCTAGACGCATTTAAGCCATTTCTCAATGCCTACATTCAAAAGTGAGATAAAAATCTGGGAGACGTGATGAGTTCAGACAAACGCACACCTGTTTTTAGAAAGCCTTTCTTGGAAATCATTCATTGTGTTGCAGTCAAAACTCTAACAAATTGGTAGTGAATTAAGTCCAAACCCTAATTATATTAAGTCCTGCATAAACCTGACCATTTGCTGCATGAAGGAGGAGTGAGAGCGCCACAATTTTTTTTTTTTTTTTGGATGCAGCTCTTGTTATGTAACCGCCAATGCTCTCAAGCCCCTTCATGCTCATGGTTCTCCCTTCCTAGATGTATTACTGGGGACAGTTTCAGCAACCATCATTTGATCTACTATGAGAAGTAGGAGAGCTATAACTTACTACTCAAAGAGATTAACTGTCTTCTTTTTATCCCCAAGCCATCCTTAAAAAAAGTAGCTTGTTATTTATTCTCATGTCTACAGCTTTGAAATATGAGTTATAGCATTCCTCACAGGAAAGCATTATCTTTGATATCCTGATGAGTACTGGGAAAAAACTACACATGCCCATTATGTCATTATGTCTGTATGTATAGGTGGAACAGGATTCAGAAGTCTCTCAAGTGAGACAAATATTTTATGACAGAAGATCTTACGCATGCATGTAGCTTTGGAATTTTTGAGTTTACACATAATAAAATGCTTTTTGTGAGTTTGTTTCTTTAATTAGTACCCATAATGTATTTGATGGGCATTACTGTAAAGAAGCGCTTTCTTCCAAACTAGCTTCCTCTGATTAAATAAAGGAATTTATCTATCCGAAAGGGGTGAGGGGGAAATTGTTCCCAAAGTACCATCTAAAAAGAGAATACCTTCAGGTTAAATATTACATTTCTAACACTACTATTGTTAATCTTCTGCTGACATTTAGGCCAAAAATATCCATAAAGAAGCTGACCAAAGGCCAAGTTTTGACTTGTGTCTGGCCTGTGTGACTGATGTGAGGAGAAGGATCAAGTTTGGTAAGGTCTTTTGGTCCGCCTTGAGCCACTGAACTGAAACGCAGCTCAAACAGTGACATTTGGCCTCCAGGTGCCCACTCGTCTCACCTGTGAGATCTAGGTCTGCCTTCATGCTCAAGTCCATTTCCGTGAAGATCTCCTGAAAGTGATCACTGACGGCCGCCAGAACAGCTCTGTGCGCCAAGAAGGAGCGCCCGCTCGTCCGCAGGGTGATGTCACAGAACAGCCCCGCCTCACGCTGACTCCTCAGCTTGCTCAGCATGTCGGAGCTGTGCGATGCTACCGTCTTTGTGACACATCCTCTGCCACCCGGTTCCTGTGAAGCAAAGGGGCACAGACGAAAAGAAAACAGACCGAAAGGCACTATTATAGCTATATCATTCGCGTGTGAGAAAGCACTTCTAGGAGAAAAGCGCGAAATTAAGTGGGACTGAGTGAGAAGGTGTGAATTAAAATGTGTGAGATGCATAAAACTAAGGCCCTCTCTATTAAAATGAAGAAGCACTTAAAATTTGATGAGAAGAAACAGGGGCCCCGGGATAGTGTTAGCCGTCAGGTCACTTTGTAACTCCAGCTTACACTCACCTCTGATTTCTTGTTGTGCTGACACTCTGGACAGCTGAGGACAAAGTCTCTGATCTGGAAGTACATCCCTGTGAAGAAGGCAGTTGTTCAAACATCAGAACATGAGGCAACAAAAGACAGGAAGAGATAATGGTGCAGCTTTTTAAAGGCGCATGGAGGGGACTAACTATTTTAAAAGGTGTCAAAACTCTTTCCACACTTAGTATTGCCTCACCAAAAAGAACAGCGAGGGACGCAATTAACACCTATTGTTCATGTCTGAATAAGTCTCTCAATCTTTGATTTATTCAATCACTAGTGCGTGTGTGGGTGTCAAATAATCCTACACTCACAATCAGAATAATTAAATCCTCTACTTATGTATAGATAATACAATCAGTAAGAAGTTATATGGTTATTTTACATTTGTATTAGTCTAGACAGAAGCAACATGCTGTGCTAGGACAGTCTAGAGACTAAGTGATGTTCATACCCTCCCACCAGTAGTTTTCAGCCACGCATTTGTAGGTCTCTTCCAGTGAGAAGTGGCGCTGGTCCGGTCGCCGTCGGTGGAAGGTGGAGATGGCCTCATGTCTTCGGTCCTCATTCAAAACTTCCCGGTAGTTGATAAAGCCCCTTTCCAGTTTCTTTCGATATAGCAGCCCGTCTATCACCTCAAAGTTGGGGGACCACCGTGCGGTGGATCCACGCCCATCCGAGTCCCCCGCTGTTTCCTTCTCACCGGGTTGCTCTCCGTCTCCATCCAACGAGGGCTTCGAGGGGCAAAACGTCTCTGCGTTTTCGTACTGGGCGTTGGTGTGGGAGCAGTCGCAGGCCATTCTTTTCTCTCTCTCTCTCTCTCTTTTTAGTGGATTTATATTCCGATAAAGAGATGCAACTTTGTAGTCTCAGAAGGAAACTTTACCCACCGACGTGGAACAAAGTCCACGTGGATGAGGTGATAAAGGACGACAGAGCCACGAAAACACTCTATAACACCCAGCGACAAGTCTGACACAATCTAGTGCACTATGCAGAGCAAATTCTCAAAAATTAACGCCTCTCCATTGTGGCTTTAAAAGCAGAAGAAAAGTCAGACGGGAATCAGCCGCAGTTCCCTGTCCCTGTTTTGTATCCTTGCTGTCAATGAGAGCATCACTTCTCCCTATCCAAACATCCCTAAATGTGCAATAGTTACACTTCCTCATTGGGACACATTTGGTCAAATTTCTGAGCAATTTCTCGGTTTCGAATTCTAGGCAACAATAAATTGATTTCTTATGTCCTTCTAAATGTGGATGATAAACCAGGAGAGTATCGCGCCAACAACGCCAAGCCAAGTGATGCAAAGTCACCACAACGACCGCGTAAACGGGCTTCTCCGTCAACCTCTCGCCGGCAGTCCGTCTTCCATCTGTCTCAGAGGTCGGGAGTGGCCTCTGGGGATGGATGACGGCGGGCAGCCTCACCTCTGGCGTTAACTTGTGATTTCTTTTCGCCAACTCGAGTCGGAAGCAACATGATGACGCAGCTATCAGCTCAGCATCGCGACTTGGACGACCTAAAAGCGAGGCTGTCTCCCCCGACCAGCTCGAAAATGTTGCAATAATCACCGCCGGACCTCTTCAAAAGCGAGCCAACAAGCTCCGGTCAGACACCCGACATAGTTCACTCCGCTCCAGTCGCCACAAAGCCGGCCTAGTAGTCAAATAGTCCAATTTTTCAAACTCGTAACCTTCTGTTTGTTGCTAATCAGCAGACAAACCGAGCGAACTGCTCCCCGCCTTCACACAAAGGCTATTAGCAGAAGCTTTAAAGAGCCTCGGCTGAGAGAATTATGATTGGCTGATACGGCTGCCACTCAAAAGCCAGTTTTCTTCCACTCGCAGTAAGGTAGGTTGTTCGCTCACGATTCCAGTCTACTAGTAATTTGCTTCACTTGCTGCACAGACAAGTGAAACACGATACACCCACTGTGTCGTATCCATTAACGGAATAATTCATGTGGCGACTGTTCAATATGTACTCCCTGAAAATAAACCGAAGTTACAGCTACAAAACACATTTGCATATTCACTCACAATTCCAAACGGGAGCTATTTTTCATCATCCCAATGCCTGTTACAAATACTGTAATCCCATATTAATTTTGCAAACGCTTTGGTTACATTTGCAAACTTTTAAGATATTATAACTCTTTGCACAAAAATGCCCTCAGCCTTATGTAAAGCTGAAAATAAAGGCTCATTTCACAAAAACATGTTCATTACTTAATCTTGGGGAAGTGTTTGAAATAATGTTGAATTCTGAAACAGTAACAAATGAAAAATGTTCTTAAGGCAAAAACTGATTAAAATTATTTTAAATACAGTAAGCCAGGTTGTCACTGTAATGCAGGAAAGCAAAAATTACACTGAACAGATGTCCACATGTCCTTATAATGTTTGGATGAAAATCCTTTGCAGTCAATGACTGCCTGAAGTCTAGAACCCACGGACATCACCAGATGCTGTTTCCTCCCTTGAGATGCTCTGCCTTCGGCTGCTGCTTGTTTGCGGGTCTTGGTGCCTTCAGTTTTGTTTGTAATAATTAAAAGGCATGTTCTGTTGGGTTGAGATCAAGTAACTGACTTGGCCATTGAAGAATATCTCATTTCTTTGCCTTGAAAACTCTTGAGTTGCTTTGGGTCATAGTCTCTCTTCACTGTGAAGTGCTGTCTGATCAGTTTTGCAGCATTTGGCTGAATCCGAGTAAAGAGTACAGCCCTGTACACTGCAGAATTCGTCCTGCTACTTCTATTAGCAGTCACATCATCAATAAACACTAGTGACCCAGTTCCACTGGCAGCCATACATGTCCATGCCGTAACATTGCCTCCACCGTTTTCCATACTTTTCACTTTTCATCATTCTGGTGCAAGTTAATCTTGTTTTCATCGGTAAAAAGAATCTTTTCCACAACACTTTTTGATGTTTTCATCTTGTTCTTGAGTGTAACCAGTAGTTTGCACCTTGTTGTAAACTGTTTTTCCATTTATGAAGCTTCTCTCGACTGTAGATACACCAATGATACACCTAACTCCTGTAGATCTTTGCATCAACTTTAGATATTATGCCTGCTTCATTAGCCATGGAATAACAAGGGAACAGGCCTCACCTGTCCACTCAGTTCTGAGCGTCTGAAAATGGGGGACTGTGCATAAAAATGGCTGTAACAATTAATGTATTACCTTTGTTAAACTCCTGGAATTAAAGCTGGAAGTCTGCACTTCAATCACATCTTTATTTATTTATTTAGTTTAAATGCACTGTGGTGGTGTAATTAGGCAAAATTACAAAAAATGTGGACCTAACTGTAAAAATATGAAATGATGATTAAAAATGCTACAATTACAGTATGGGTTAATCCTCTTTGAAACAGTGACTACACATAAATATGATATACTTTAACACGATCACCAGGATTTTTTTTTTTTTTTTTGGTAATATGTATAAAAAGTAAGTACAATTTTGGACTCAGAAGCTAGGTCAGCCCTTTCATCAGAAATCACTTCTTACATAGTTTGCCCACCACTCTCTGACATTGGCTTAGTGGAAATTTTGAGCGCTTATAAATTCATAATTTTTTCAGTTGCACAATGTTTGAGGGTTTTCCTGGATGGATGCGCTGCCTGTTTCAAATTCAACCACAACATTTCATTGGGTTTCATTCTGTATCCCTCAGTTTCATCTGTAAGTCGTACCTTAGTGGATTTGTAAGTGTGCTTAGGTTCATCATTCTGTTAAAAGGCCCATTTCTGGTTTAACTTCATGACTTTACATAATCTTTCAGAACTATTTGATACAGATTTTTTTTAGTCGAATCCCCCACTGTAAGCTCCCCAGTCCCTGAGGCAAACCACATTTCCAAAATTATGCCTCACAGTCAGTATGAGGCCCTCCTGAAAAAGAATGTTTCTGGCCTGTGCCTGTCATGTCTGCTACTACTGTGGCAACACATCTTTGTATGTCCAGAGCACATTATTCCAGAAGGACATGTCTTTGCCCATATTTTGGCAAATTGAAGCTTTGCTCTGACCCATGCACTTTTGCATCAGCAGTTGCAAAAGTGACCTTCAGATTCTGATATTAAATTTTGACACTTTTTGCAGTCTGCTGCTGGGCTGAAGTTTCTGGAGGTCTTGAACCAGTCGGCAGTAGTTAGAATTTAAGCAACTTGTAGATGATTTTCTTTACAATGCACGGCAGTTAACACTACAAGTAAATCTTTAACAAGTACACACAAGTTCCAACTTGTCACATACTGTACTCCTTTATATTTTTTGATAAAGCCTGTCAGCCATTTGAAAATTGAAGATGGGCCCATTTTCAATATGGTTGTCAACTGTGGCAAGAAGTTTTGTTTTTTTATAAACAAAAATAATTGGACTTGCCCATTTTGAATGATCTTGATGTTAAATTATGAATATTTAACCATCTAGATGTTGAAGTCTGAAATTACTCAGATGTTTCTTTGTAGTGTGTATGAGCTTCTTTTTCTTCTTTAAAATAATTTGTTAGCAGGGGTGCAGCACTTTTTGGGTGTAGTACTTTTGTTTCAGCCAGATCTCCTGGATAGACTCCTAGCATTCCTCTCTGCTTACCCACCTCTCACCTATGAGTCCAAGAAACTGGATGTTTATGCTGACTCAGGATTTAGAGTGACATCTACCATTCAGAAGTCCAGTGGTTCAGTCCTCGACTTTTCCAGTCTGCATGTCAAAGTGTCTTTGGGCAAGATCCCTAATGCTCCAGATGCGTGCATGGTAGTTAAAAATACAAGAAAATATATTTCTATTTATGACAGACTAAATTAGACTGAATGTAGTGAGACCTTAAGTTGACTGGATGGAAAAACTCACTCATGAGTTATTACAGAATTACCATGCACTGACAAAGAATGTTGAAGATGGCGCTGCCAGGCAGAAGGAAAAAATGAAGGCCACAGAGAAGGTTCATGGATGTAGCGAAGGCGGCCACACAGAGGGCTGGTGTGACTGAGAAGGATGCTTATAATTGGGGAAGAGGGAGGCAGCTGATCCCATGTGTTAACCCCTAAAGTGAGCAGTTAAGGAAGAGGAAGAAGGTCGCATTACTGCTGTGAAACTCAGGTTGAGGTTAGTGTTGGCTAACTAAATTTCTATTTAGATTAGTTACATATAAGCTTATACATTAATCAGATATGTGGTGCAGTGGTTAGCACAGTCCTCCTAGGACGGTTTGAACCTCCTGATCCAAAGTTCAAAGTCATGCATGTCAGGTTAATTGGGGATGCTGAAGTGGTTGTAGGTGTGCATGTAAATCAGTGCCTGTCTTTCTGTGCTAGCCTCTCCAGAGTGTATTCTGCCTCCCGTAGGCTAATGGTTAAGCTGTTTAAAAAAAAAGAGAAATGGATGGATGGATGGGTGGATGGCCTGACAGCTACACTTGGACCGACAGTTTGTTCCAGCATGAGTCAAGAGTAGAATAGAATAGCTTTATTGTCATTATACATCACATATAATGAAATTACAAGTGATTCTCCCAGTATATAGAAATAGAATAAATAAAACATAAATAAAACACTTTTTACACATCTGTTTAAGTTATATGTACACAACTAAGGGATTATATTTACCCAGCTAAGGCTAAATATCACAATAAATAAATATACTTATCAAGAGTATGGATATATATGAGTGATAGATGTGTGTTGAATAGTAGCAGCAGTTTGGTTGGTATTGCACAGAGTATAAACAGAAGCATTGAGTTATAAACATGATTATTGCTCAAAGTTGTGAACATCAGGGTGGTATTGCACATGATGGAGACATTGACAGAGTAAATGTTCAGATCAGGGTTGTTTAATGTTCTAATGGCCTAAGGGTAGAAACTGTTTCTTAGCCTGGATGTGCGGGCTTTCATTGACATGTATCATTTGCCAGAAGGCAACTGTTCAAACAGGTGATCCGCCGGGAGGGAGAGACCATTGAGAATGGCTGTGGACCTTCTTAGGCATCTGGAGTCAGCGATTTCCACCAGGGAGGGCAGAGGGCAGCCAGCAATTTTCTGGGCTGTGTTTATGATCCTCTGGAGAGCATGTCTGTCTGCAGCTGAGCTCCCAGCAAACCAGCCAGAGTGCATTACACGATCACCATTGGTGAATCAGTAGAAGGTCACCAGCAGCTGAACTAAAGTCTATGAGTCTAATATAGGTCCCAGGTTGTTCCAGGTGGCTCAGCGTCGATTGGAAGGTGAGGGTGATGGCGCCTTCATTGGAGTGGTTTGCCCTGTAGGCAAACTGATGGGGAACAAATGCTGTGGAGTGGCAGTCTTTGATATGGCATGAGACTAGCCTCTCAAAGCACTTCATCACCAGCGATGTGAGTGCAATGGGCCTGAAGTTGTTCAGACTGATGTTTGTGGGTGTTTTGGGGATGGGGATGATGGTGGCTGATTTGAGGCAGGCGGGGATGGTGGCTCGGGTCAGTCACAGATTGAATAATCTGGTGAAGATGTCTGCAAGTTTGTACGCACATGACACCAGTACCTTTCCAGGTATTTTATCCAGACCAGCACCTGATGCTGGTGAAGGGTCAGTGAGGTGCTGCTGTAGTCTGGGGGAGGTTATTGGCCTACTGGTCTCAAATCTTGTGAAAAAACTGTTCAGTTCCTCAGCCAGTGAAGCTTTAACAGTTGAGATGGTGCTGCCCCTGTACTTAGTACTGTTGGTGAGATGGGCCTCAATTTTCTGTTCACATGAGTAAAGGAGTCCATGCCTTCAAAATAAAAAAGGAAAGAAAAACATTAAGAGACATCCAAACCGACTGTTGTTGTGATTTGGAACTACACTACTCAAAAAAATAAAGGGAAAACTTGAACAATACAATATAACTCCAAGTAAATCAAACTTCTGTGAAATCAAACTGTCCACTTATGAAGCAACACTGATTGACAATCAGTTTCACATGCTGTTGTGCAAATGGAATAGACAACAGGTGGAAATTATTGGCAATTAGCAAGACACACTCAATAAAGGAGTGGTTCTGCAGGTGGGGACCACAGACCACTTCTCAGTACCTATGCTTTCTGGCTGATGTTTTGGTCACTTTTGAATGTTGGTGGTGCTTTCACACTCGTGGTAGCATGAGACGGACTCTACAACCCACACAAGTGGCTCAGGTAGTGCAGCTCATCCAGGATGGCACATCAATGCGAGCTGTGGCAAGAAGGTTTGCTGTATCTGTCAGCGTAGTGTCCACAGGCTGGAGGCGCTACCAGGAGACAGGCCAGGAGACGTGGAGGAGGCTGTAGGAGGGCAACAACCCACCAGCAGGACCGCTACCTCTGCCTTTGTGGAAGGAGGAACAGGAGGAGCACTGCCAGAGCCCTGCAAAATGACCTCCAGCAGGCCACAAATGTGCATGTGTCTGCACAAACGGTTAGAAACTGACTCCATGAGGATGGTATGAGGGCCTGACGTCCACAGATGGGGGTTGTGTGTGACTCCAAATCCAGGCCTCCATTGGTTAATAAATTTGATTTGTGTGATTTTGTTGTCAGCACATTCAACTTTGTACAGAACAAAGTATTCAATGAGAATATTTCATTCATTCAGATCTAGGATGTGTTATTTGAGTGAACCCCAAGTAACTCTCTGATTCGTGTGAATGTTAGATAGAAAGCACTTACATGTGGAAAGAAGTGCTTGTATGAATGAGGCATGTTGTATTAAGTGCTTTGAGTGCTCAAAGAGTAGAAATTTACCATTCAGGGTCACAGTTGGGGCTGGAGCCCAGCTGCCACAGGGCAAGACGTTGGGTGTACCCTGGAGATAGTTGCCAATCTAATCTAGCAGGGCATTCACACCTCACCAGTTAACCTAAACCCATGCATGTCTTTGGACTGTGTGCAAACTCTTCACAGAAAGTTGACCCCAGCCAGCCAGTGGATTCAAACCCAGGAACACCTTCCTGTGAGGTGATGGACCTAACCACTGCACCACCATGATGCCTGCTTGTGTCTGTGTTTCAAAATGAATGTACCTAAAAGATCACATGTATAATTGTGCCTTTTAAAAGAAATATCCTTAAAGTCCCTTCAGTATTCATATATTGTCATAATAAATGTCAATGCAATTATCTAGAGTTTTATATTAAAAATGAAATAATTTATTGTTTTTAATTTAAAAAAAAAAAGCCATGAAGCAATTTTAAGTTGTAAACTGACTTCCTTCTGCCAAAACCATAAAACTCCAGAGTAAAACCTTTGAAAATGATCCAGTGGTTCTACAGTAAAACAGCTCCCTAAGCTGGAAATTATGGCCATATTGGAATTTTTTTTCAATTTTGAAAGAGTGCAGTGGAATTTTTCAAATGGATGGCATCAGACCTGTCACACAGATCTGCTGCACTATTAATAAACGTACTCAAGCTTGGAGATGATGATGGCTGCATTTGAGAAGACTGTTGTTGGATCATAATTTTAGGGGTCCCCATGTTCCTTTTGGCCAAAAATTCAAACCCAATTAAATCCAAAGTCTCCAAAAAAAATCACTGGGATGTGCAGATTCTGGTGCAGGCTGTTTATTGGGCATCTTGGTTACACAAAACACAGACAAAAACCAAAACACAGACCGTAACAGAACTAAGATACACACAGACACACACACAGAAGAAGAGAGAAACAAAGTGACAGAGAGAGATGCAGAGACAGGAAGAGAAGAAGAAGAGGACAGGAAAGGGAAGAGCAAAGATGGTAACTGCCCACTTGCCTTTGACCCCTCATAACTTATATAAAGTCTCACCCCCTGAAACTTGAACCCCCAACCAATCACCTGTTGAGGTTCTGCCAACTCTCGTCCCACATAGACTAAAGAAACATACGTCACCAGGGTACCTGAATGGTTTACAACTATAACAGATGTCATAATGAAGGATCTTCTTTCAATTAAAACCTCTGCTATGAAAACACCTCTTTGGCAATCCCCACTTAGCTAGAATTTATCCCCTAATCTGTTACAAAAACACAAGTGGGTCTGCAGAACTCCACTTCTGGAGCCTACCTGGCATAAGACTTCCTAAAATACAACATGAGGTTACAAAGTGATGTGAACCAAAGATGTTCCTACATCCCACCAAGGCCTCAAGCATATATGAGTAATAGATATAACAGGCTTTACCTTTACCCCAGTAACCTTACAGTAAACATAGTGTTCATTAATTCAGTGTGTGTATGACTAATGTACAATGTATCACAAAAGTGAGTACACCCCTCACATTTCTGCAGATATTTAAGTACACTGCTCAAAAAAAAATAAAGGGAACACTCAAATAACACATCCTAGATCTGAATGAATGAAATATTCTCATTGAATACTTTGTTCTGTACAAAGTTGAATGTGCTGACAACAAAATCACACAAAAATCATCAATGGAAATCAAATTTATTAACCAATGGAGGCCTGGATTTGGAGTCACACACAAAATTAAAGTGGAAAAACACACTACAGGCTGATCCAACTTTGATGTAATGTCCTTAAAACAAGTCAAAATGAGGCTCAGTATTGTGTGTGGCCTCCACGTGCCTGTATGACCTCCCTACAACACCTGGGCATGCTCCTGATGAGGTGGTGGATGGTCTCCTGAGGGATCTCCTCCCAGACCTGGACTAAAGCATCCGCCAACTCCTGGACAGTCTGTGGTGCAACGTGACGTTGGTGGATGGAGCGAGACATGATGTCCCGGATGTGCTCAATCGGATTCAGGTCTGGGGAATGGGCGGGCCAGTCCATAGCTTCAATGCCTTCATCTTGCAGGAACTGCTGACACACTCCAGCCACATGAGGTCTAGCATTGTCCTGCATTAGGAGGAACCCAGGGCCAACCACACCAGCATATGGTCTCACAAGGGGTCTGAGGATCTCATCTTGGTACCTAATGGCAGTCATGCCACCTCTGGTGAGCACATGGAGGGCTGTGTAGGCCTCTGAAGAAATGCCACCCCACACCATTACTGACCCACTGCCAAACCGGTCATGCTGAAGGATGTTGCAGGCAGCAGATTGCTCTCCACGGTGTCTCCAGACTCTGTCACATGTGCTCAGTGTGAACCTGCTTTCATCTGTGAAGAGCACAGGGCGCCAGTGGTGAATTTGCCAATCCTGGTGTTCCCTGGCAAATGCCAAGCATCCTGCACGGTGTTGGGCTGTGAGCACAACCCCCATCTGTGGACGTCAGGCCCTCATACCATCCTCATGGAGTCTGTTTCTGTTTGTGCAGACACATGCACATTTGTGGCCTGCTGGAGGTCATTTTGCAGGGCTCTGGCAGTGCTCCTCCTGTTCCTCCTTGCACAAAGGCGGAGGTAGCGGTCCTGCTGCTGGGTTGTTGCCCTCCTACGGCCTCCTCTACATCTCCTGGTGTACTGGCCTGTCTCCTGGTAGCGCCTCCAGCCTCTGGACACTACGCTGACAGATACAGCAAACCTTCTTGCCACAGCTCGCATTGATGTGCCATCCTGGATGAGCTGCACTACCTGAGCCACTTGTGTGGGTTGTAGAGTCCGTCTCATGCTACCACGAGTGTGAAAGCACCAACATTCAAAAGTGACCAAAACATCAGCCAGAAAGCATAGGTACTGAGAAGTGCAGAACCACTCCTTTATTGAGTGTGTCTTGCTAATTGCCACTAATATCCACCAGTTGTCTATTCCATTAGCAAGACACACTCAATAAAGGATGTTGCAGGCAGCAGATCACTCTCCACGGCATCTCCAGACTCTGTCACGTCTGTCACATGTGCTCAGTGTGAATATGCTTTCAGGAGTTATATCGTGTTGTTTAAGTGTTCCCTTTATTTTTTTGAGCAGTGTACTCACTTTTGTTGCCACTGGTTTAGACATTAATGGCTGTATATTGAGTTATTTTGAGGGAAGAATAAATTTACACTGTTATATAAGCTGCAAACAGACTACTTTTCATTGTGTCAAAGTGTCATTTTGTCAGTGTTGACCCATGAAAAGATCTACTTAAATATCTGCAGAAATGTGAGGGCTGTACTCACTTTTGTGATACACTGTATTTAATACATGATATAAAAATAGTAACAGTAAATACCAATATAAAAGTGATAAAAATTCCCAACACCATTGCTTTGAGGTAATAAAATAAATGAAGAAATCAGTCTTTAAGCCATGTGGTTTATTCGTGACAGCACAATTTAGACCTATATAAAAAAAGTATATCAATAAACTGATATGTTAATGTGAAAGGCCCACTAGAAATAAGAGGTTTTCTTCAGGTTAAAGTTTGTGAGCAATGCATAGCAGGTGGCATTACCTCTACATTGAGGACTGCAGGCTATTTGAACTGTAAAGATGGCAGATGTTTACCTTCAGATCAGTTTGGTTTTAATAAGACTTCATTTCTCTGACAGTTGTTATTTTCCTGCTTGTGATTTCTACATCATGTCATAAACCACCTGAACTTACACTCTATAGCAAACATCCTTTATTAGATAATAAGAAAATGTAAATGCTTAACAGTAGATGTGATGCTATTGAACCAGAGTCTCCAGCATACTATATATTCAAAGCTCACACAAAGCCAAAACCCTTTAAGTGCTTGTTATTATCTTCTACAGGTTATCAGTACAGTTTTCTCTTCACAGTCATTTTCTGGACAAGTGAAACAACTTTTCTTAAGCTTTTAAATGTCACACAACTCAAATATAATACACTTAACTCAATATCTGGTTATTTTATGATACAAAACACCTTTGGAAAAAAAAAGAATACAAGAACATAAACTGAAATTCTCTGTTTTATAACTGAATACACAACATCAAATGTAAAGCTTTATCTGCTTAGGTCAATATGATGCAAAGGCAATGCTATTGCACTATGGTACAAATTCATGGGGACCCTCAGTGCTCTTACACTGATGTATCTTCAGCTTCCATTCTGCTTTATGTACTCTAGTCTTATTTTACAGCACCGCACTTTTATCAGTTTGCACTAGTCCTGGGTGGCACCGGTCTTCGCTTGGGGGTCGCTGGTCTTGGGTCGTTTAGATTCTGGAGGCTGGCACACTGGATCGGTGGGAGGAGAGGGACGACCTGGTGAAATAAAAGTGAAAGAACAGAAGGCTACACGTCACAGCCCGTTTCTGTATTATCTCTTGCTGCATGTACTGTCATGTGTAAAAAAAAAAAAGTTTCCACAGGACTCTATGTAGTCCTGTGGAAGAGTAAGCTCACCCTTACTGCTTGCACAAGAATTAAGAAGGTAAGTAGTAACCAGATGCTGCTAATCAGATGCACTTAATTAAGTTTTGGCAGTATGCTGGTCTGGAGCATTTCGCTCTTTGTTAACACAATGCCACAATCTTGCCAGGAGTGGACACCCCAGCAAATTCACCCCAAGGCCAGATGGTGTAATGCTTAGAGAAACTACAAAAAACACTTCTCTCTGAAAAGAATATGGCAGCATAACAGAGAGCTGTGCATAAATGAATGCCCGCAAACCTCAATGAACTGAACAGAAGAATGGGCCAAAATTCCCCCACAAGATGTGAGAGGCTGATGAAGTCATACAGAAAACAATTACTTCAAATTTATAGCTGCTAAATGAGTGGCTCCATAGTGTAGTAGATCACACATTTGGCTGGCAAGCAAAAAGTCAGTGGTTCAATTCCAGCCAGAGACACACATTCCCTTTAACGTTGTGGCAGAAAAGGCGTAAAACTCAAACATGCGGCACTACCTGCTGTGGTAACAAGAAAGCATCTGCTGCTGCTAAAGGTGGTTCTACAAGCTAGTGAATCGTGGGTTGTAATTAGTTTTTCAGAGGACTGCATGCAGACCTGTGCAAACTCTTTCACAGGTCTGTGTATTGACATTTGGTCAACATTTACCCAGCAAACATAGACAAAAACACATTAGTTACACTTAAAGCTATCCTCCTGTATTTGACAGTGCGGCTGTTTTTTTTTCTTGTTTTTTAATATTTAGATGTCACAGTGTTTATTTTGTTAAATTTCACTCTATTATTTTGATAGTTGAGGCCATTCGTAATCAAGCAAACAAAAAAACATTAGCAGTGAAACAAAAATGGGTAAGCAAAAGTTAGCATGGAAGAATGAATACAGCTCTTTCAGATTTGATACTCACTCCCAAACAAAGTGGCTGAGCTAATCAAAATATGCTACTGGCTTGTTTGCAACCTGTCTGACTGCTTTTGTTTCCCACTTCTCTGGATGCATCTGTAGCTATGTCATAGTCAGAGATGTCTTTGACATATTTTAAATCTTGAAGCTACTCAACTGAAATACATCTAAAAAAGATAATCGTCTTTTTTAAAGCTCCAATACAGAGACCGTGTATAAAGCAGAGCGGTAAGCCAAGTCAGAAATACTATGAAGGCACAATAATATACAATGATTACAACAAGGGACAATACAAGTTGTTGCTATTACAATCAGTCCAGGCAGGGCCACAGCAATCCCTGGCTTCTTGCCACCTCATTTAAAAGCAATAATCATTTTGAGTAGTTTGACCTGAGGGATCCGAATATTAAATCTGGGAAATAGTATTGGTAAAGAAAAGCTTACGGCAAGCCCTTGTGATGAAACAGTATTTAAACAGGTGCTAGTAATGACATTAATGGTTGTTCTCATTTAAAGAGAGAGCCTTAATGTACGTGATTACCAACACTTCCTGTTTCATGTCAAAATGGCTGCATCCCTGTCCATAACAGAAATCCTATTATGTAATTGAGGCTTTCGATGGCGATGCACGCCACCCTCCATCTTAAAACTTGTTTACAGTGAAAATGTGTGACATTAAAAAAAAAAGAAAAAAAAAAGGTGGCGGCCAAAGTCTCACTAACCATGTTTGGCCTTTTCCGTGGAGGAGAGAGGGCTGAAAAGTGAACTAACAGCTGGTGGCCGCGATGCAACGGGAGTCAAAGATACTCTCCTGCGAACAAAGAGGGAAAAGTAGAAGAGATGAAAAGGCTTCAAGCAACAAAACATGTATTTATCATCTTTTGTTTCGTTGTTGCCCAACACTGAAAATTAGTCAAATGGTCCAAGTTACAGATGTGAAAAGGGGTAACACAAAAGCATGCATAGGGCCACCATTGTCTACAAGCAGTCTGACAGAGTGATTATTATTTTATAGTCAGTGGGGGGTCCAACGAATCCCTCATACCAGACAGGGCTTTGTTTCCACTGCAGGTGCTGGGTACATATTAACCGACAAAAACACTACACACCAACTACAGCTATTTATATTTCTCCTGCATTATTTAAAAGAATATTTAAAGGCACATTACACATTTTGAAGAGCACAGTGTGTTCTTTCTTTTCACACATTGAAAACTCAAACTGCATTAAGGGGGTGAGAAGGGTGGCTGCAGTCAACACGAGTCCAGTCAAAGAACATTTGAATCGTTCCTGTATTTCCATAAATTAGCATATGCTGCAGTTTTTAGCAGCTGCACTCTTCACTGCACCTATAGAGAGCCTTCAATACTTGCAGTGAAACTTCAGTATTGCTGCCATAGAAACAACAATTATCTCTACATTACATGCTTAATAACTGAAAGACCAGTTTCTCTGTCACTCAAGAGAGTTTCAGTAACTTTCACTTTCCTGCCAAATGTATTTGAATATTCAAAATGGTAAACAAAGCTCCTTATGGCTGATTTTTTTTTTTTACACAATTTGGTCAAATTTAAAGCATGTGTGGCTCCTAAATTATTTTAATTATGCTTTCTTGTACCGATTTTTTTGTTATAATTTATAAATGTTGGTTTAAAGTTTATTGGCAGGGTTTTTATTTACTGAAGTTGAAGGTTTTATGAACCCCAAAGTGTGCTAAGAAAATGTTCCCCACACCCAGCCTGAATCACTGATACCAGGCAGGACGGATCCATACTTGTTTACATCAAATTCTGGCTCTGCTGAATGTTGCAGAAGAAACTGGGAAAAACATCCTTGTCTGATGAGTTTCAATCTTCTGTTTGTTCAATTTTGTTGAGTCAGTGTGAACTGTAGCCTCAGTTTCCTGTTCTTAGTCACCCGGTGTGGTCTTCTGCTGCTGTAGCCCATCTGTTCAAGGTCTGATGTGTTGTGCATTCAGAGCTGCTCTTCTGTATACCTTGGTTTTAACGTGTAGTTACTTGAGTTACTGTTGCCTTCCTATCAGCTTGAAGCAGCCATTCTCCTCTGGTATCAAGGCATTTTCCTCCAGGGAACTGGATAGTTTATTATTTTCAGATGATTCTTTATGATCCTAGAGATGGTTGTGTGGGAAAATCCCAGTAGATCAGAAGTTCCTAAATACTCAGACCAGAAGATCAAACACATTTTGAATTACTGTAATTACACGACCATTTCTCCTATAGGAAAAATTCAAATGGTTTCTGAAAGATGAGAAATTGCGCTTTACACCCAGCATAGGGTTGTTACGGTAATTGTTGCCAGAAGTCCCTGAATGGCGGCACTTTTGAAGTTAAATTTTTGAAGGTAAATAAAGGGTTAAAAATGGCCAAAGTTTCTTACAAGTTACTTACACTTAGTTACAAGGATCCTTACAAGCCTCGGGGTACATACTGCTCTAAATTCTCAGTTTCATTTTTCTCTACTTTTGAAACTGTAAGACGCCATAGAGAGGGGATATCTTTAATATAATAATTTCAGGCACACAGTTCTGAGTTGACAGAAGCTTTGCTTCAGACCTTCTGTTTGCAAGAGGCCGCCAATCAGAGGAAAGTCGCCTTAAGAAGAGAAGAGCTAAAATAGCTTGTTTCAGATAAATAAGGCTTATTCTGAATTGTGAATAATACAAAGCTATTGTAAAATTGTTTAAGTGTTTTTTTTTTTTTTAAATACTGTAAATTACAGTGCCTTGCGAAAGTATTCGGCTACCTTGAACTTTTCAACCTTTTGCCACATTTCAGGCTTCAAACATAAAGATATAAATTTTTAATTTTTTGTGAAGAATCAACAAGTGGGACACAATCATGAAGTGGAATGAAATTTATTGGAGGTGTCAAACTTTTTTAACAAATAAAAAACTGAAAAGTGGGGCGTGCAATATTATTCGGCCCCCTTGCGTTAATACCTTGTAGCGCCACCTTTTGCTGCAATTACAGCTGCAAGTCTCTTGGGGTATGTCTCTATTAGTTTTGCACATCGAGAGACTGAAATTCTTGCCCATTCTTCCTTCCAAAACAGCTCGAGCTCAGTGAGGTTGGATGGAGAGCGTTTGTGAACAGCAGTCTTCAGCTCTTTCCACAGATTCCCAATTGGATTCAGGTCTGGACTTTGACTTGGCCATTCCAACACCTGGATACGTTTATTTGTGAACCATTCCATTGTAGATTTGGCTTTATGTTTTGGATCATTGTCTTGTTGGAAGATAAATCTCCGTCCCAGTCTCAGGTCTCTTGCAGACTCCAACAGGTTTTCTTCCAGAACGGTCCTGTATTTGGCCCCATCCATCTTCCCATCAATTTTGACCATCTTCCCTGTCCCTGCTGACGAAAAGCAGGCCCAAACCATGATGCTGCCACCACCATGTTTGACAGTGGGGATGGTGTGTTCAGGGTGATGAGCTGTGTTGCTTTTATGCCAAACATATCGTTTTGCATTGTGGCCAAACAGTTCGATTTTGGTTCCATCTGACCAGAGCACCTTCTTCCACATGTTTGGTGTGTCTCCCAGGTGGCTTGTGGCAAACTTTAAACGAGACTTTTTATGGATATCTTTGAGAAATGGCTTTCTTCTTGCCACTCTTCCATAAAGGCCAGATTTGTGCAGTGTACGACTGATTGTTGTCCTACGGACAGACTCTCCCCCCTCAGCTGTAGATCTCTGCAGTTCATCCAGAGTGATCATGGGCCTCCTGGCTGCATCTCTGATCAGTCTTCTCCTTGTTTGAGATGGAAGTTTAGAGGGACGGCCGGGTCTTGGTAGATTTGCAGTGGTCTGATACTCCTTCCATTTCAATATGATTGCTTGCACAGTGCTCCTTGAGATGTTTAAAGCTTGGGAAATCTTTTTGTATCCAAATCCAGCTTTAAACTTCTCCACAACAGTATCTCGGACCTGCCTGGTGTGTTCCTTGGTCTTCATGATGCTCTCTGCACTTGGAACAGAACCCTGAGACTATCACAGAGCAGGTGCATTTATACAGAGACTTGATTACACACAGGTGGATTCTATTTATCATCATCAGTCATTTGGGACAACATTGGATCATTCAGAGATCCTCACTGAACTTCTGGAGTCAGTTTGCTGCACTGAAAGTAAAGGGGCCGAATAATACTGCACACCCCACTTTTCAGTTTTTTTATTTGTTAAAAAAGTTTGACACATCCAATAAATTTCATTCCACTTCACGATTGTGTCCCACTTCTTGTTGATTCTTCACAAAAAATTAAAATTTTATATCTTTATGTTTGAAGCCTGAAATGTGGCAAAAGGTTGAGAAGTTCAAGGGAACCGAATACTTTCACAAGGCACTGTACATAGTATGGGATTTACAGTGGCAGCTACTCAAGAGTAGAACCTACATGCAAAAGAAATAAAAAAAACATACCTGTACTAAGTACAACATTATTTTCTGTTTTACAGAATCACAAACACAGCTGCTCTAATATTTACCTTGGAGTGGGCCCTTTTGATGTGGCTGCACCCTTCGGTGTTGTGGACCCAGCAGTATAGGCACTGTTGAGGACTTTTGGTGTGGAAGGAGTGAGGGGGGTAATGCGTGGTTGCGGAGTGGAGGGTGCACTTGTGCTCCCAGATTTTGGGGTCTGAGGTGCTGCAGAGGCTGTGGCTTTAGGGGTAGTGGGCTTCCCCCAACCCTCCAGGGTGTTGAGGGTGATCCTGCGGGGCTGAGGTTTAGAGTTGGCACGAGGGGTGCTCTTCTTCTCCTCTGAGGAGGTTAGAGAGCCCTGGCTAGTTTGGGATGTGGCAGCTGGGGCTGAGTTTGATGGCTGGGATACAGGAGATGAGCTCTTGGCCACTGATGCCTTCTTGCCTTTTTTCTCAACACCACTGCTTGGGACAAAGACCTCCAGGGTGGGCGGCTCTTTCAGTGGAGTGCCCAGCTCTCCTGGAGAGAAGGACAGGAAGGAGCAGTAACCATCTGTGGAGGACACAGCCAGGAAGGAACCATCCCGAGACCTAAAAGGGATAGTGTGTGTTTAATGGTAAAACATTTACACAAACACACACATATACATGCACACAAATTAAAAGGGTTTCCACTAAAATTGCCTTTTTTCCATAAGAATCTTCCCCTTGTTGAAGCCCTGTGATCAGAGGTTAAAGTGAGCTGAAATGATCCAAAATGGCATTCCAGCATCTTCAATTAATGAATAATTATTTTTTAAGTCTGACAGGCAGTTTAATACAAAATAGGCTACAGTCAAGCAAGATTTATGGGCTGCACTGATGCCCTGGAGACACTTAATGGTCCGCTTTTCCTCTTTTCATCCCCGTTATGTGTTCATGCTGCAGAAGTAAAGCAGCGTTCACAATACTTGCACATCTAGCTAGTTCCACAGAAGAGGAGAAAGCATAAACAGCAACTTTTTTAAAAAGTGGCAGTTAACTTCAAATATATTGCTTCAAACAGCTTAACAGACATCAGCAAACACACAAACTATGTCTGTGCCATCTGATAACTAAAGGTACAGTTCCTGTATTTCCCAGAGAGAAAAACACAACAAAGAAAGATTTTAGAGTGGGCAAGAAAGGAAAATGAGATTTTCAAAAGGTAACAACTGCTTAGCAAGCAACATATGATGAACTGGAAACTTAAAGCTTACATGCAAGGCTCTAATTTATGCTAGAACTTGTGTCAGTTTTGTTTTTTGTTAAATCAGATAATGCGTCTCTACGCGACACATTTTTTTGAAGACATCAATTTAAACTGATCACATTTTTTAGTAACACTTGCCAATTTCCACCATTATGTTAGCTATAGTCTGTGGCTGAGAGGCTGGAAACCAGCCATAATGGTCATGTATCATCTGCTTATATACTGTAGGATGCAGCTGGCTGAATCCACAAAGAGCAGTAAACCTCAGAGCAGCACTAGCATAGATCAGCTGATCAAAGCCTGTCCACAAAGAATAGACATCTACTGGATAACAAATTATTTGATGGCTTATTACCTCCACCAAGGAGGTTATGTTTTCAGTAGGGTTTGCATGCATGCCATTCTGTCTATAAAAACAATAGCTAAAAAAAAGCATTGAATGAACGCTGATAAAACTCTGTAGGGGTATAGAGTCAGGTCATGTTAACAATCCATTAAAATGTGCCTTGCATCCACAGAGGTCTTCAAGGTCAACTTAATGATTTTTATTTTATTGGTCCAAAATTGACACAAAAAAAACTTATAAGTTATGAACTATGTATCTTACAAGTGTGGTGTGTATTATCAACATATAGTAAGTACCATATAAAGATTTAAAATATGTGACATTTGACCTCTGGCCTTCCTTCAAGGCCAATAGATTGAGCTGAAGGGCAAAGTGATACTAGCATTGACAACATATAGGCATATAGGGAATGGTATATGGGGATTGTAAATATGTGACATTTGACCTCTGACATCACTTACATTTCACAAAAATGTGCTCTATCTTGAAAAAAGTATTGTCAAGAGAAAGAGAATAAGCTGTCTACTTAGTTAAAAATATACTGTATAGTATAATATATAATATATTATATAA
Organism: Pterophyllum scalare; assembly: GCA_024447675.2. NCBI lineage: Eukaryota > Metazoa > Chordata > Actinopteri > Cichliformes > Cichlidae > Pterophyllum > Pterophyllum scalare. Next base: position 41,191 of record JAMQGT020012318.1, on the reverse strand, counting down.
CTCTCAGAGTGCTTCTAGTTTATAATTTGAGTCAAATTTTCCACACTACATGGGAACCTAGGGTTCCCCACCTGCCAAATTCCACTTTACACCTGCCTATAGTGACTTCCATGAGGTGGAAGCTTTACCTTCTTCAGGGTGACACCGACAGGTGGAAATGTTTTATTCCAACTGGTACTGACTTTGGAACAAAACCTGATTTGGCCCGTCACTAGCTGTCCCCCTATTGCTGTCTTGTTGTCTTTCGCTGATTTCTGGGATGGTTTTAATGACAATGACAGGCACTGGTATTAACTTTAGCAATGTATGTGCTGTGAGTATGTACTGAATTTCTGCTTTTATTTATGGCTGTATTGTTTTGTATTTACCATAAAAGAATACTGTCTGTGAACCAAATTGCCTCTCTGAGAAAATAAAGTTTTACTTAACTAAACTACAGATAATGACCCACATAGCCACTGTTTTTGAATAATGTGAAAAACTCCAACCACAGTTTCAAATATAGATGAAGTTTAGTTCTGTAAATTACTCTAAATAATTTGTAAATATATATTACTGCATTTTTGTGTGCTTATCGTGCTGTGAATACTGACATTACAAGGAGTGCATCTATGCTAAAACAGCTACAACAGAAAGTGCTAGTTTACCATGTGAGATCACTGAGTGTGTGGTAGTGGATGTTGGACACAAGGCCAAATGGAAGAGTCTGCTGCGTATCATACAACAAGATTGAATCCTCAGAGGCCACGGCAAACACCATACGGTACGGCAGCTGGAACACATTTGGAAGAGCCTGGATGGAGCCATCTGTAAGGGAGAAATGGAGTGACATGAAGAGCACAACACACAAGAAAGGAAAACAAATCAGAAACAATCAATCAGTCTTGTTTGTATGTCCTTGCCTTCTCCTTTTTTTGTCCTCAATTCAAAGTAGACAGGGCAGCAGCGCACAGCCAGTGTAGCTTTAGATGGGCATGGCAAGTGAGCTATAGGCCTAAAACACACAAAGAGATTTAAACATCAATTATTAACCTTTAAAAGACTCTGAATAGCTTAAAAATACAATAATATCCCACAATAGATACCTTTTTAGACTCTTCCTGGAAAAGATGTAGGTGGTATTCATGATGTTTTCTCCTATTTCCACACATCCAGCTGAGGTTATAAAGAGGGTGACAACAGAAAGGTCAGGCAAAAAATTTGCGCTAGCATGTTACAACACAAGATTTCAACAGATAAATGACAAGTAAAAAGCATGTTCTGTGTTTACCCGGAGTGAGCAGGAATGACCCGTCTGGTGTGAATGAAAGACGGCGAAAGAAGGACCTCATGCTGTCATCGTGGAACATTCGGTACTGCTTCACCTGAAAAGGATACGTAACAGGTCTGACTCACTCTGGACAGTTTGGAAGAGCATCTAATATTTTTAAAACCAAATATGAGAAATTAATCTGTTTAAGTCAACAGGTGGATGAATGAAGATAACGCATGAAGAAAAACCTCAAAGACCCATGTAAAGTTAAGAACAAAGGTACTGTGGTATAAGTAAGTATTAGTTTGGCTGACAGATTTACAGATTAAGAATTTCTGCTTTCTGAGACACCAGCCTGGTGCTAATAAAACTGATTGGAAAGAAGCAAATGAGACATTAAAGCCATCATTAAGATACTGAAGAGTTTTTAACAAGAATCACAACTGACCTCGCCTTCTGCAAGTGGCCCAGAGCTCATTTTACTGACACAGAAGGCCTTCTTCTTGGTGTGAGTGCTGTACACGCGCAGCAGTCTGAGTGGGAGGAGAAACAAAAACAATCTGAGCATCAGCTTGCAGAATTACACTTACCCGTCATTTTATTAGGTACACCTGTTCAACTGCTTGTTAAAGCAAATATCTAATCAGCCCATACATAGCAACAACTCAGTGCATTTAGGCATGTACACATGGTTAAGATGACCTGCTGAAGTTCAAACCATGCATCAGAATCTGGATGAAGGTGATTTAAGGAATTTTAAATGTGGCATAGATGTTGGTGCCAGACAGGTTGGTCTGAGCCTAGGGTTACAGAGAATAGACTAAAAAAGAGAAAATATCCAGCGCGCTGCAGCTCTCTGGGGAAAATGCCTTGTTGTTGCCAGAGATCAGAGAAGAATGGCCAAACTGCTTTGAGCTGATAAGAAGGTAACAGTAACTGAAATAACCAGTTGTTACAACTGAGGTATGCAGAAATGCATCTCTGAACACACAGCACCTCAAACCTTGAAGCAGATGGGCTACAGCTGCAGAAAACCACATGGGGTGCCACTCCTGTCAGCAAAGACTGGGAAACTGAGGTTACAATTCACACAGGATCATCAAAAGTGGGCAACAGAAGATTGGGAAAAATGTTGCCTGGATGAGTCTCAATTTCTGCTGTAATATTGCTAGCTACTAGAGTAGAGTCGGAATTAAGTAAACTCAGGATCTGCCCTGCCTTATATGAATGGTTCAGGCTGGTGGTGGTGGCATAATGATGTGGGGGTTAGTTTCACACTTTCTGCCTCTCAGTACCAACTGAGCGTCATTTAAATACCACAGCCTACCTCGGTATTGTTGTCCATCCCTTTATAACCACATTGTGCCCATCCATGGCTGTGCCCAGCAGGATAACAAGCCATGCCACAAAACTCAAATCCCCTCAAACTGGTTTCTTGAACATCACAATAAGTTCACTGTACTCAAATGGCCTCCACAGTCACCTTCGGGATGTGCTGAAGCAGGAGTTTATGCTGTCATGTCAATGTGGACCAAAATCTGAGGAGTGTTTCCAGCACTTTGTTGAATCTATGTCATGAGGAATTAATGCAAAGGGTGATCCAACCTTATACTGTACTATCAAGGTGTACCTAATGAAATGGCCAATGAATATACAGGAAAGTGAAGAGCGTTCCCAAAACAGATAAATCCATTTTTTTATTACCTGTCACAGCTGAGAGTGGCAATATATTGTCCCAGAGGATCCCAGGTAACCCCCTGCACGTAGCTCTTGTGGTCATTCAAGATAGAAAGTTTCTGCCCTAAACACAAACATCATAATAGACAGAAAGTCAAAATAACATTTTTAAAAAAAAACAACATAAAATGTATGCAGCCACAAACCTTTGTTGATGTCCCACATGATAGCTGTGTTATCAACAGAGCCAGACACCATGAAGTTTCCATCTCGTGTCCAGCAGATGTCATACACATCCTCTATGTGCCCTCTGAAAATAAATCAAGAGACAGCAAACTCCGTTTTATAACCACGTCTCAGGAGCACTACAGTTATTAGAGCTTCGCCTGAACTCTTGAGAGAATGAATGAATGAACGATACTTTATTAGTCCCACAATGGGGAAATTACAGTTAACAGAACACCCATCCAAGAAGACAAACAAACATGAGGAGATAGGTGAACTGTGGCCATGCCACCCCCTTCTGGAGGCGCTGCCATTAAAAAGACGGAAACAATAGCAAAAACATATAAGGATGAGTGAGGAAAAAATCATCTCATACTTTGTATACATACACACATACACAGTATAAGGTTACAAAAACCTCTGCGATAGTGCAAATAGCACATGGCATAGCATGGGAGCGGTAGGGTGGGGAGGGGCAAGGATGGAAGGGAGCCAGCGGAGGCAAGAGGGGGGCGACGGCTGACTCAAACTCCCCTCCTCAGCTAACAGTTCTGATAAGAGGTGGAAAAAAATGTTCATCAGCAGCTTGGTCAAGGGAGATCAGTCCAACACAGATCAGAAGAAGACAGGACGGCGGGGGCGTAGAGCATTTGTTTACAAAACATCCAGGAGAAAACTGAGATAAGCGGCAGTCCAAGGCTGCCAGGGAGCCAAATTTCTGATTCTATGACTTGTTTTGGAACAGGCTGTACTGATTAATTTGCTGACAGCCTTTAGTCTTTCTGGTACCTCTCAGTGGCAAAAAAAATTCAATCCCATCATCTGAATCCTCTTGTTCAATCCTTCGCCGTGCAGAAACAGATACCTCTCCAAGATCTAATCTCTCAAACCAGCTCCAGGTATACTGAGTCTGAGTTTAAGTCTGTACCTTTCTGCATAACCCGTCATAAGCAGCCTTACCACGGCCCAACAGCTGCCCAGACTCCCTGAATTGTAGCAACAAGCCAGGTGTCTCCAGGTCCAATTCGGAGAAATCCTAGTGTCAGTAACCCGAATGTGTAGGTCCTCCATCAACAGTACAGCCAGGCACGTCATCTTCCACCCACACAGGAATCCATAACATAGCCAGCCGGGAATGTCAATTGGATAAGAGGGAATAGGGTACTCCTTTCCCCAGTCTCCCAATGGTGAAAATTTGATCAAAATAGTGGCGTTGAGAGACCAGCTGACCAGATCCATAATTATAATTTCTAGTTCGGAAGCTTTATGAAGAGAGGCTCTAAGCAGGAAAGCAGGATAAAACGTAAGGGCTGGGGAGAGAAGAAAAGTGCGTCTGTCTCCGCTGAGGAGCTGAAGAAAAAAAAATTGCTCCTGTAGGTCCTGTAATTGCAAATGATACAGAACAAACAGAGCTCTGCACAAAGTAATTAAACACTATTCATTACTGAGTGGGGTTCTCTTGAAATTCTCAAATGTTAAACGTCTCACTTGGTTGACCTTAGCAGACATTAGCGCTTGCTGACCTTAGCGTTTTGACCACAGTCCAGCTCTCCTTGTTGAGCTGAGCATCCTCGTCCTCCTGAAATGCAGAGGCTTGCTCGGGCTCCTTCGAGTCATTGAGCTTCCACAGCAGAATTAATGCATCTACATTAAATCAAAAAACAAAAAGTAGCTATTACTTTAACTTAAAAAAACAAACAAACAAACAAAAAAAAAGGTTTAGTATTTGAGAACAAAATACTGGTAACTTTTAAATGAAAACGCATATTTAAAATGGAACAAATGCTGACCAGCATCTGTCTATTATGAGTAACATACCATCTCCTCCTGATGCAAGCAGTTCTCCATTTGGGTTAAAGCGCACTACATTGACAGCTTTTGTATGTCTAGCCAGATTAGACAGAAACTCCACCACCGCCTTCCCGTCTGGACCAGCATCCACCCGCCACAGCTGCATTAACATTGGGAAAAAGGACACTGAAGACTCGGTAAACTGCTTGTGGCACATACAGCACCTCACAATCAATACTCCTTCCAACCACGAAACCCTACTGGTAGTTTAAGCATTTTAAGTACTCTGCAATCTGATTACAAAGGATTTATATAAAATCAATTTAAATGCATTTTACAGATTTTTAATCACATTCAGAGATTAATTTTAGTGGGACAAAGGTTATAAAGAAGGGTAAATATTTAAAAATCTTCATACTTAATGAAGTGCTGTAGGGTGGATCCTGTATGTGACACATTCATCCCTTTGAGGATGTCACGATGTACTATTATGAATTCCTACAATAAATAAATAATAATACAATAAAACAGCAATAATAAGTGAACCCCAGGAACGCACTCCAGAGCTTCATCTAAGCCATACGAGAAAACTAAAAACCTGTTTTAACTAACACTGTATGCTCAATTCAACCATTCACAGTTTATGAATGGAGCGATGTCCACGGCAGGAAAAAAAAAATACAAAAAATAAATCAGCTCCTCAAGTTTACCTCGGACCAAGGTTGACACTGCGCCGTTCTACTGGAAAACTGTTGTGTGCGCTAATGAAACTACAGGGGAATTGTTTGACATGTAGTGTTAAAACAGTGCTGCACACAGATATGACAATATCATACTGGCTGATGGCCCATCATGATTTAGGGAATATTTGCTGTTTGTGAGCCTGGGTAGATTACCATTATCTAAGGAGCAAATAAAAAATTTTTTTTTCAGCTGCTCCCATATTCACAAGGAGTCGCCACAACGGGTAGCTCCACACATTTGATTTGGCAGAGTTTTACACCAGATGCCCTTCCAGATGCAACCCCCAAGGGATTTGTGTCTCCTCCCAGGATCAAACCAAGGATCTTGATTCAGCTTGTTAGGTGAATGTGTAAACATCTACACTGTCTAAGGAGGAAATAAGTCCCTGAATTTATTAATGTATCTTACAGTCAAGGATGCTGAAGCTCAACAGAAGTAAAACAAACACTGGCCCTCAACATTAAAGTAAATGTACAGAATCACATAAAAATTTTTTTTAATATATAATCATAATTTTCTGGCCAGTCAGAGCCACAGATCTTATGGGATGACCTTAAGAGAAGCTTCTTTCAGCTTCTTCTTTATGTGTAGGGGGTTGCCACAGGGAAGGAATCCGTATATTTGATTTGGTAGGCGTTTTTATACTGGATGCCCTTCCTGGTGCGTCCCTCACAGGGATTCGTGTCTCCTCCTGATTTCGAACCAGGGATCTTTGGCGTGTTTGTGTTAACCACTATGCTATGGACCTCAAGAGACAGCCACAAATGCTAAGGGAGGTCTGTAAGGGACAGAAGGTCAATACGCCCCCTGAACACTACTGTACACTGTTTGAATATACAGCTGTGGTCAGAAGTTTACATACACGCATGGGCATGACTGGCATGGTAATTTTTGGCTTTTAATGATTTCTTTGACCTGTTCTTTTTCCAAGTTGGAATCATTGTACAGCATAAATCTTTAATGACTTTAAAAAATAGGTGCACAAGTTTAAAATTATTTTGGATCTTCTCTAATCCACAAAGGGTCAAATTCATACAAACAGGATCATGTTTTATATACTCACATAAATCTGTTAATAAGTGGTGCTGAGATTCTACAATGTCTTAACTTGACAAGGCCAAGGCCTATTAACTTCTTGTTAGTGATTGTGATTGATTACAACTGGTAGTTGCTTTTTGCCAGCATAAAAAGGATTTGTTTGATATCACTAATTGACAAACACTCAGAACACCAAAAATTTCAAAAAATTCACTGAAGATCTAAGAAGGAGAACTGCAGATTTACACAACTTAAAGCTGGTTCTAATTTCAGATTTAAGAACAACAACTAAACAACTGCAGATTCCAAGATCATCAGTTCAAACAATTGTGCATAAGTACAAGTTACTCAGATGTGTCACCACTTTCTTCCAGACCTTGGCAAAATGTCACCCTCATATGAGAGGCAATTTGTTAGGATGTTCAGGAACAACCCAGGAACCACCAAGGCTGAGTGTGCCATGAACTAGAAACTCATGGAACACCAGGGGCACTGTCCATCAGTGAAGTGAGTTTTTCATTGCTGTGGACTGAGAGGACGCCAACCAAGTAAGACGCCCCTACTCCAAGATCAATACTTGAGTGCTTGAATGAAATTTGAAAGTCAGATGAGACAAAGACTGAGCTATTCATCCGCAATGTCAAGAGGCATGTTTGGAGGAGTAAAGGTGAGGCTTTCAAACTAAGAACACTGAATCAGTTGTCAAGCATGGTGGTAGTAGCATCATTCTCTTGGGCTGTTTTGCTGACAGTGGTACTGGTAGAATTCACAAAGTGGATGGAACAATGAAGAAAGAGAACTACCTCCAAATTCTCCGACTTCACCTCAAATCAACAGCTAGACGGTTAAAACTTGGACATAACTGGGTGTCCTATCAGATCAATGATGTCAAATATAAATCAAAGCTGGTTTTGGCATGCATAAAGCAGGCTAACATTAAGCATCCAGAATGGCCTTCCCAAAGCCCTGAACTCAACCCTATTGAAAATTTGTGGACTATGCTTCAAAGCCAGGTCTATGCCTGGAAACCAACCAATTTAAATGAACTCCATTTCTGCCAAAAAGAATGGTCAAATATCCAGCCAGAATTATTCCAGAAACTTGCTGATGGCTACCAAAAGCATTGAGTTGTGGTGCAACTTCCTAAAGGGCATCTACCCAAATATTAGTGGGGATATGTGCATATATTAGAGCCTGTATGTATACTTTTGCCCCTATGTGGATGAGAGAAAACCAAAACCAAATTATTGTGAATCCAATTCTTATTTTTTAAAGTCATTAAAGATGCTGTACAATCATTCCAACCTGGAAAAAGAACAATTCAAAGAAATCGTTAAAAGCCCCAAATTACCATGACATTCATCCAAATGATGAGTGGAGGAAAACTTGTGCTTTAGATGAAGATTATAACACTTTTTATAACCAATTAATACAGAAAGAACAGGTGATGGGTACACACACCTTTCTTGACATTTAACTCTTTCTTCAGCAGAGAGAGGCTTATTCTTTCCTGCTGCATTTATTCAACGATTCTTTGTTGTCATTCACATTGCATTTGCATGCAGTGGAACAAAATTCTGTTCTCAGGTCCCAGTGTTGCCCATGTAACTGTTATGACATTCAAGTAATTAAATAAAAAAAATATATATAAGTAACAATAATATAAAGAAAAAAATATATATACACATATACATGTATGCATACCTTTATATCTATACACACACACACAAATATATATAGACCTGTGTGTGTAAATTATATGGTGTAGAGATACAGACTTTTTTTCTTTGTCTGGTATATGTTAAACGGCTCCTTTCCCAGTCAAAAGCATATGTAGAAATCAACATCACCTGGTCAATGAATAAAATACAGTAACAAATCCTCGACTGACCCCTCTCTCCACTCACCCTGACTGTGGTGTCCACTCCAGCTGTGGCCAGTCGATGAGTGCGTCCGTCTGAGCTGTGCTGGAAGTCCAGACTGTACACTGGCTCCTTGTTGTGCCATGCTATCTCACATGTTACCACCTTCATTTCTTTGCAATTTTTATATCTAGAACCGACCTTAAGGGATACAAACACAGTAAATTCAAAACCTAGATAGTTTTAATCGACTCCTATGAACTCAGTAGCTAGCAAACGCTACAAATATGGACCATGAATTACGGGTTACAGAGGCAACAGACTGATAAAGCCGCTCATTTGGCCACAATGATATATATAGTCGCGCGGTTGGCTAACACGTTAGCAGTCAACTTGGCAGGTTAGTTGAAATTATTTGCGGCTTAAACTGTGAACAAACCTCCCATTCAGGAACATAGGCATTTAAGTTACTGTCAGCTAACAAGCATGCCCGTTACAAATGCACACGAGTTATAGCTGCTTATCGGGCCAAATTAAGACAAGTCGATGAAGATAAGTTTTTACCTTCCCTGTTGTCCAGCTCAGTCAGAATTAGTAATTTCCCGCGTAAGAGTCGCTCAAAACTTCCGGCCAGTAGCCTGCCGTGATTGGAGAAAACCACGGAAAGGGCGGAGACAAAGTACTGACATTACCAGAGAGCAAATAAATCAGCACTCGTACTGCGCGTGTGCGTCGGTATAATTTTGATTAGGAAACTCCGTGGAAAGGATATTTCTCCTCGGATATATTTTTTAACTATCATAATAAATGAGGACATCTGAAAAGATTTCAATTACTTTTAAGGCTGTTTATCATTCTGCCAGCTCTTGTTTTTGCGGAGAGAAAAAAACTAAAGCATACAAGGTATAAATAATCGACGAGTACAGGTTTGCAAGTATTTACAAAAAAGGCTCTGCTTTTATTTTTGCTTAATGTACTATGCAAAGGTCCTGAGCCACTCCTCATTTTATTAAATATTTTGCTAGTAAATAGGGAATGGGTGCAGCGATTTATTGAAACGTATAAACACATGGAAATACAGCATATAAGGCAAAAGTAGGTTTTATACAATTCTAACAAGCTTAAGAGTCAATATTTGGTATGAGCACCATTATTCTTCAACAGAGTCTGAACTCTCTTAAACAGCTTTCTGGTCATTTCTTTAAGTAGTCTTTAGGAACAGCTCTGCAGGCTTCTCGGAGGACTTCAAAGCCCGTCTTTGGATGTTGGCTGCCCGTTGCTTTGTTCTCTGTCAAGATGATTCCACACTGCTTCAGTAATGTTGAGGTCTTTGCTCTGTGGAGGCCAATCTATTACTGCTATTACTGGTAGTATGTTTTGGATCATTGTCGTGCAGAACAAGGAAGCTGTTGCCAGTCAGATGCTTTCCAGATGTATTACATGGTGGATCACAATCTGATGGTATATTTCTGTATTCATGATTCCATCAGGATCTCTAACACCACTGGCTGTACTGTAGCCCCAAACCAGGACAGAACATCCACCATGTTTTACAGACAGCTCACACTTGTACCGGTCTCCTGACCTCCTTCCTGCATACTGACAATGATTTGAACCAAAAATTCCACATTAGCATTATGTACCTAGCAGTTAATGCATTCAATTATGTAGCAAAGGAGTTTTTGTAGGTCACAAGGAACTGGTTGCATGGTATTGCATGTTCTTATATTTATATAAATGTAAAATTTCAGTCTGAAAAGTAAACAGTATTTACCTCTAAAATAAATGACTTCAATTTTACATAGAATTAGTGGAAGGCAGTCATGATATCAAATGTTCACTTCATGATTATCATGGTCATGTATCAATAGCAAATAATGGAAAAATAGTAATTAGAGCATTATTTCATTTATTGAAAAAAACAAAGCAAAAATAATTTATGATTATGTGGGTACTATTAACAATATTTAATTGTTAAATATCAAGGTCATCGGCAGTACACGGTAACTGTCAAACCTTAACCACTTTACAGGCAGTGATGGAAAGGGGCTAAACTGTATCACATGGAGCAGTTTAGTTAAACACATGAAAGTCATACAGTCGGGAAAAAAAATTCTGCCTGGTAGATTAACAGTGACCTTTTCAACTTTTTCAGTAAAATATGATGAACATATGTGATGAACACATGGAAATGCACAGTGTGCCAGGCCCACACTGCATTTCATTACCTGAGAGTCCCTTCATAAATAGTTCAAATTACAAAGCTGATGTTTTAAAAACCTAATTATCCTAAACTCATCGGTATATTCAGACCTGCAAGTTCATGTTGCCACCACTGCACAGACTTCTCTCTTTACCACAGTGCCACGAGATTTAATGCTCAACAGTACGGTGGCTGTCAGTGACATCAGGCTACCTGAGGTTTGACTGCCACCTATGCTGCCAAGATATTTGAGTCTGAAACAATTTGCCGACTCTAAAAAGGTTGCTACTTGCTGCCCATACCTCACACCTCGGTACTGTAATGAAACCATAAACTGCGATGGTAAATAGAATGAACATTTCTCATCATGATACCATGTCTATGATGATGGTTTTCTGTGGCTGACTTGTGTCGGGCTCTTGACAAGAATACCAGTGCTAATGCATGACAAGAGTACTCATCAACAAGTATAAACAGGCAATATAAAAATATATTTTGTAGAACATGACAGTACAAAATATGATACACATTATTTATAAACAAAGCAAAAACAAACAGAAGAGTATTAATATGTGGCAACACTGCAGACAAAGTGTTACTTCTGCGACTTCACTGAGAAACTTTGGAGCATAACCTATGGACAATAACATTCATTTGTACAATCTGCTGCTTTGCATTCTCTCACCCTCTTTTTTTTTTATAAAAAGACAGCTGAGCTAATGTCGAAGTCACTTAAAATCAAAGCTAAATCTGTAAGCATGTACATGCTTTCAAATAATTTAATATCCCACTCACAGAACCCCTTATTAAACATTTACAGTTAAATCCAAGATGTGATGAGGTTTTTAATTATTGCTTGCCTCAGACATCATCCCTATAAGGTGTGTCAGAATCCATATTGGAGAGCACCTGTTCTAGGATCTCATCAATGACATTGCACTCGTAATTCACTTGTGCCAGGTCCAGCGCAGGCACGTAGGAGAGAAGAAGGCGGCCGACGTTCTGCCGAAGCTCCATCAAACTGAGAGGGAAAAGGAAGGAGAAAAACAGAGAATTCAGACTGCGGCTTTCATAAATGGGTTCGTAAGAGTGGGACATCAAAACATGAGGAGTGATTTTCCCAGCAGTCCAACCTTCTGGATGCATCTGAGCTTGAATGTGCGCCAGAATCTGCCACCCCTCCTTTCTCCACTTTATGTGTTTGAATAGAATCACTGGTTGTCTGATGACTTGGCGCATTTTCCCTGTGATGCTCTAAGCTTAACCTGAGCTCTTCACACTGGACTGCCAGGTTTGCATTTTCCTCCTCCACAAGGTCCAGCTGGTGGCACAGAAAGGGGGGGAGGGTCAGTAGGTCAATATCAATAAAACAAGAGCAAAAATATTCAAAAGCTACATAACACATGGTCAAACATTTTTCCTGATATTGCTGCACTGTTTTACATTTGAAAGGCAGATGTAAGATAGACCTAGAAGCATGCATATCAAAATAAGTGCTTCTACCTATACACATTCCAGTTAAGTCACATGACAACATCTGTCAGCTGCTGCCAGACGTGGGTTTAAAAAAAGCATCAAAAACCTTGTTTATTTAAGATGGTTTAAATCTCAAATTAGTTCAGCTGAATGTGAGAAAGCTTTCTGTCATCACTCTCACTGGAATTGCTTTGCAAAAAGAACAGTGTGGACAACTGAACAACTGCAGGTACTAAGTGCCAACACATTTAAGCTCCAATCAAAGCTCCAAACACTGACCCGTGAGCGCAGCTCATTTTTCTCCGTTGTTCTTTGATCCAGTTTCCGGACTAGAGCGTCGACTTGCAGTGCAATCTCATCTACATCATTTTCCAGGTTTTGGTCAGCACTGAGACTGGCCTTGGTCTCAGAGACTGCTATTAAAGCCTCTTTGTCTTTAATCAATTCATTGATTTTCTGCTTGGCCTTCTCAAACAGACTTTTGTAGTCCTTCTGCCCTCCTGTTTCTTCTGTCTGGCTGGCTTGGTGAGAACACTCTTTCTTTATGCTGACCTGTGCCATCTCCTGCAGTTCTTTCTCCAAGTCTTTCACTTGTGAAGTAAGTTTCTGGACCCGTTCTTTTAAAGAGTCCCTCTCCTGAGCAGTATCTTGCATAAGCTCAAGCAGTTGGTCTTGTTGTTTCTGAGCCTCAGAAATGGTGGGGTAGGTAAGTGGAAAGTATTTGCCATCACCAGCGTTTGAACAGGAAGGTCCCGGATTTTCTTCACTTTCGAGATCATGGTTCACACCATTCTGCAAGGTCTGCTGTCCTTGATTCTCAACCTGAGCATCTTCTCTGCTCTCTTGCTTAAATACCCTTTGCTGAACGTTGCAGGCATTCATATCAGAACTCTGTTCTTCACCACTCTTGTCATGATTATTAATATTATTATTATCATCTTGATTTTGGCTCTCATCTTCCTGCTTCAACTTCGGTATTTCTGTCTGGGTAGTGGTGCTTGACAGTTCTGGTTGGGGCAATGGAGTGGAACTGGTTTCCACAGCTGCAGACCCTGCAGAGCTTGCTCCTGCAGCATTTGTTTCTGAGGGGACATCCACAGCAGCAGCATCGCTACACTCCAACAACATGTTGACATTATTATCACTTTGCTCTTCCTCCCCCTTCACTTTTTTAAAATCAAAGAGGGTCTTTTTTGGCTTGGGGGTACTAGCAGTCTCCAAGATGACGATGTCATCATCGGTGTCATCATCATTACTGTTGACATTCATAGATGGGGATCTCTGTGGGGTCACGTCTACTGATGAGCCTGCTTCCGAGGTGCTCCTATGGAAGCCATTTAATCGAGGTTTTTTTGGTGTTCTCTGTGGACTAACAGGCTCTGTTCTTTTTCTTCTGCAGAGCACACAAAACAGATTTAAAGCCCCATTTTAGTGTCATAAAACAGACATATTTAACCTGCCAAACAACAAAAAACCATACCTCAGAGGGCCCTCTGACAGAGAGTCTGCTGACAATGAGCAAACACTAGTAATAACTGGAAGACCATCGTTACTGGAGGGACTGCAGGCTAAAGAAAGAGAAAACAAATACATTTTAATCTCACAAACTCCCCCCGACGCCCCACACACACTCAAAGAGAAATTTTTCTCACCAGCTTGAGAAATGGTGGAAGATGTCTGTGGAGAGGATTCAGGCCTTGCAGCACCCCCCCCTGTAATGACCAACACTTCAGAGTAGTGGGAGTAGAAGGGGATTGGGCAGTCTGTCAACAAGAGATTTAGAATTATGAAAAATACCTACATGACATCCACCTTCTGGGAAAAAAATTAAAACAAAATTATAACCATGAATCTTTATATTAGACCAAAATGAATCAACTTTAGCCCATCACTCCCAGCCCCTATAGTAACAAGTAGGAAATACACACTGTTTGACGCAGCTGCCATTCCAGGTCTTTCTGCTGCCGTCTGAGAACCTCATTTTGTTCAGCAAGTTTAGACAGACGCAGCTGTTCTTCATGGCTTCGATCCTCCACAAATGTGCACAAGATCACAAATCAGTTCCATCATTAAAATGAAGACATGCAAGAAATCATAGTGAGGCACTGCAGGTACCCTTGCAGGGAAAACAAGCAAACAAATAAACAAACAAACAAAAAAAGGCAAATGATGGATCCTTACCTTCTGTCTTTTCTTTTCTTGTTTAATCTTTTCCTCTCTCTCCCTATAGCAAATAAATCACACAGGACACGTTAAATATCTTTCTTCAGTCTAAATATTCATTTGAACCTCTGTTATTGTGACTCACTGCTGTTTGTAGGTCTTGCGGTACGAAGGCTGGTCATCATCAGAGTCCTCGGGTTCCTCAGGCACCTGACAACTCCTGTAAGGGCAATTGAGATTTGAAGTGAAAACTAGTGAATAGGGATGGTCTGATGGGCAATAGCAAAAGCTTGCTAATCAAGAGGATTTCTTTAAACACAAAAATAAAGAAACAAACAAAACAAACAACAACAAAAACAAACAAACTAATTTTGGCCACGATAAAGAAAGGGAAATACTTGATATTTCAACACTGCCAGGGCATAGAGATACATTCACTGATATTTATGTTTATGGATTTTTCATGGAAAAGGAATTAACCTGGTAAAACAGGACTCCCTGACAATCCATTTAGTGGTAAGATGAGGGTTCCCTTAACATCCAGCCCTTTTATGTAAATTTCATCCACTTGGCACATCCAAAAAGGTTCAAAAAAGTAGAAGAACCAAAGGTCCAAAGAATGTATATTTGAGTATTAATTCTCATGACAACATCCTTTCTGCTTGTTTAGCATTTGGCTAACAAGAGCACAGCCTAGCGTGGGGGAAATACGCCTGTCGCACTGTATTAACCCTGTTCGTTGTCACATGAAAAATACAGATGTAACCAGTCTCACGAGATAATCCCAATCTTCCTTATCTACCAATTCAAACAATTCTCGAGTTATAGAGCAGACATTTCAATGGCCACCACCATGGGTGCTCACATAAAAATACTGCTGCATCTGTAAATCTGGTGAATGTTAAGAGCCTAAATGCAACTGACTAGCAGTCTTATGTTCCACACCATGTTTGCATGTACAATGGCACAAATGCAAAGTTAAGTGCATGGAAGTGCTGGCTTGAAACAACTGCCAGGATTGGCTGCTTTTCAAAGTGCTGTCCAGAAAGAAACAGATGACTACCACGCCCTCTCAGATAGGCTTAGTAATGTGTGATGTGTGTAGCTATGTGTGACTGACCACAAAGCTATCCAGATTAGACTTCAGCTCACTTATGCTATTCTGGAAGCACCCATCCGGTCAACTTGGATCAGAGTAATTTACCTTTTTTCCTCACAGGGTCAAGGTCAAGGTCAAGACTCCATGTGGACTTCTGTTTGCCCTGAAATTTTGGTGTGGCCGCATGGAGCTGTCCACACAGATACTACACTATGTAGTACGACTCTGTAGAGCTCACCATGTAAGCAGGAGCGTTTCACCCACATTTATGACTAAAAACAGACCTGCAGTAAAAATGCATCTAGAAGCACGCATGTTCATAAAAAGTATTACAACATTAAGCCCATGCAGCCCCTAGTTTTTCAACAAAAAAACTGATAACATAACTGCCGCAGTAACTGTCAAACCACCTGATCAATAAGCTCCAACATGAAGAAAAGCAAACTGTGCAGCTACTCCTATCCACTGTTGCTCAATTTAGCTTGAGGTCGAGGTCACAAAGATTCAGCATCATTCTGAATCTATCACATTCACAAGATTTCCAAAAAAAAAATAAAAAAAAATCAGGTGATCTAGGGGTCACTGGCCACCATTTGCAAATCTGGTATGAATCAGACTGGTAGATTTGCTGTATTGTTAACAAACAGACATACCAAAAACAATATCCCATTCCTCCATCTGGGGCAGAGGAAATATAAAAATAAAAGCTTTAGTTTTCTTTCTTTTTCTTTTTTTCACAGGCCAGTAAAATTATCCATGAGTCAGTAAAACTACTGAACCACTGACCTGGTGCCGTTAGGCAGGACACTGAATTATTTATAACACTACTTATTAAGATCTACACCATCAAAATGTCATACTCACTTATTCACTAGCACACTTAAAAATGCAAACACACATGTGCGTGTGCACGCACAAAAACAGATGAACACACACCAGAATGACCTCATCCAAGAGTTACAATACTATCAGAAGTCTTTCTGCTTCCTCTTTAAATGCTATTTTATTTTATGCTTTATTTTAGGGTCTTATTTAATTTCACATTACTATATTTGTGATGACTTATTTTTGCATTTAAGAAAATGTTTTTCTTCAAAAAATATGATGTTAATATGTCAGGCAAATACAAGGAAAGGGTTTAGTTCTTCTGGCAGATATTCTATTAAACTATCAAATCACTGCAATTTGCAAAATGGAAACCAATGAGCAGTTCATTTTAAAATACCTGTTTTTTGAATATTTATCATTAACAAGACAAAGGTCTTATTGATGACCAATGATAAGCAATAAGACAAAGGTACTGTAGGACAACACAGTAGTGTGGTGGTTAGCACCGCTGCCTCACAGCAAGAAAGTTCTGGCTTTGAATCCACCATCTGACCAGAGCCATTTAAATTTCTACAACTGGACTAAATGTATTTTAAACTGACTTTTTAAAATTAGTCTTCAGAGAATCTGCCAACTGTCAATCGCTCTATCATTGAGCAACATTTTTAAACAACCTAAAGAATATTAACTGGGTCTAAACAATAATATAGGTCCATAAGTAACTTTTGTTTTATCTGTTTGATTCATATTTTTATTTTCGTTTTCTGTCACCTACATTTTGTGTCTGGCAGGTTATAGCTGGATAATTGGATTTAAAAATCAAATATAAACTTTATCTTTTAGATGACTGGATGAAGATGAAAACTTTATATTACTGATTAAACCTCATGGTCCACACTTACATGCATTTTTGTGGATTAAAATGAGGCTCTGCTTTTTATTTACCAGTTGCCATGGTAAATCCTAGTATTGAAACTCCATTGATCAAGACTTTTTTCCCCACATATACATTTAATATACTCAGAGCTGATGATCCCATTAACCTACTCAGAGTTTATGGTTAGACTAAGAATTTGTTGAACCTGCTTTTTGGAAGTAGGTTAACTGATAATTCTCTGATTACCTGAACTGAGGATCAGGGTTCATTCGGCAGAACCATTTATCTGGCAGCTTGTTGACATCATAGCCATCGGGAAGTTTACGCCACTGCAGACATTTGTCGCACTGCACCCAGTTTTGATCTGGTCGCTTCCTGAAGACAAGCCAACATGGTTAAACACTTGTGCACATATGAATGCGAATGAATGAAAACCTGATGCCAGTCACTGTGGATTATACTAACTTTATATCTTCCGGTAGTATTGTGCTATTTGGATTTTCTTTCTTCTTTCTGTAGCGTATTTCTTTACAGTACTCTTCCAGTTTGATCCCCAAATTATTAATGGTTTTCCTGTGCAGAGAAATTTTGCATCAGACAGACATCAGACTTTCTGTACCTCACACATCTAAACTTCTCATTAAGACCTCAATCAAGTCTTCAAGATGATAACTGAAAGCAGGAGTGATGCTGTTACCTGTACTTATCATTCTCAAGAAAACTCTGTTTGTTGTGAGTAGGGTCCAAAAAGTTACATTCTATGACCCCAATGACTCCAACACCGCTGTTGTTAGCCTGTGGAAGGCAACATTTTAGCAGACGACACCTTGAAAACATGCGATTTTAAAAAAACCTGACGTGAAGAGCAGAAACTCACCTTAAGCTGACAGCCAACACGTTCGTAGGCTTTAATGAGCCGGTTCTTGTGATACATCATTATACCACACTGGTCTTTACTGTTGGTGTTATACCCAAAAGTGATAGGAATTCTTTTATTCTAAAATAAAATTTAAGGAAAACTCAAAAGCAGCAGTATAAACACATCTCAGATATCTATACACTACCTATAGTTACAGTTACAGTTTTAGATACAAACATCTGTAAACATATATCAGACACCAAAATGTCACAGTTGTGCGGAGATAAAAGGATACAAGGAAGTTAGGCTTATAGTGGTCCTTACTGATCCAGGCCAGGCTCTTGGCAATGAGCTGAGATTTCACTTTTTGACCACGAATTATGACCTGCATCCGAGGCTTCAGGTAAAGAATGCTGCAAAATGCCTACACCGATTAAAAACATAGAAATAATTTTATTTATGCAATCAATGAACAGGTAGCAAAGAAGAATTAATATAGCTGAAGGCTGAAGTTAGACACACAAATGGGGAGGAAAGAATGCCAAAACATTATGATTTCCCTTCATAATGCAATATCTGGCTGTAATTTTTATACGGTTCTTCCCCAGTTTTTTTTTTTTTGTCTCAATGAAAGATTGAAAAATCTATAAATATGCATGAATCTCTCTATCTCTCTGACACCAGTGTACATTTAAGTCCATAAGTTTTTGGACAATACCATCTGTATACCATCACAGTGGATTTGAAATCAAACAATCAATATGTGACTGAATTGCAGACTTTCAGCTTCAATTCAAGGAGTTCAACAAAAGTATTGTATGAGGAATTATACATACATAGTCTCACATTTTCAGAGGCTGAAAAGTAATTTGACAAATGACTGACATGCAGCTTTATGGCCATATGACAGCTTTCCTAGTTCTGGAAAAAAAATTTTGGAAAGATGGTTAACAAGGTTAACTTGTACCAGAATGATGGGAAGAGAAAAGCATGGAGAATAAGAGAAACAGATCAAACTCCAAAGCATACCGCATCATCTGTCAAACATTGTGGAGGCAATATTATGGTCTGGACAGGTATGGCTGCCAGTGGGACCGGGCCACTATTGTTTATTAATGATGTGACTGCTGATAAAAGTAGCTGGATGAATTCTGAAGTGTACAGAGCTATACTATCTGCTCAGATTCGGCCAAATGATGTAAAACTGATTGGACAGCACTTCGCAGTGCAAAAGGATAATGGCCCAAAGCATACTGCAAAAGCAAACCAAGAGTTTCTCACAGGCAAAAAAATGGGATATTCTTCAATGGCCAAGTCAGCCACTTGATCTCAACCCAATAGAACATGCTTTCCATTATTAAATATAAAACTGAAGCCAGAGAGCCCCCCAAAACCAAGCAGCAACTGAAAGTGGCTGCAATTAAGGCCTAGTAGAGGATCTCAAGGGAGGAAACAGAGCATTTGGTGATGTTTATCAGTTTTAGACTTCTTGGCAGTTACCGACTGTAAAGGATTTTCATCCAAGCGTTAAATACAATCCTTATATTCAAAATTATTTTAGTTTGTCTAATTCCTTGAGCCTGGAAAATGGGGGACTGAGTATAAAAATACTGTGTCAGTGCTACCACTCAGGCTCCTGGCAGTACAATCTTTAGGTGGCACGGATCCCCTGGAAGCACAAGTTCTAGAATACATAATTACCAGGTCACAGCAGATCTCACTGGGGTGCATATGAGTCTCAGTGACTTTATTCACTATATATATATATATTTAAAAGTAAATGGCTATGTAAGAACCAGGAACCAGAAATAATAAAATCATAATAAACATAAACAACTGACAATATTGTCACTTTCTGTGATTGGCATTATTATGCTAAGAACTAGCTCATCTGAGATTTTTAGTAGATGCATCTATGGCACCAATTTGAACATCCTAGGTGACATCATTCTTGACTTATGGCATCTCAGAGTTGAAACTTGGCTGCCCACCTGATGGGTGATGACAATACCCCATCAGCCCTTTTAGGCTGAGGGGTAAATATAGCTGTCATTTCTAAACAATTAAAGCAAAAAACATTAAAGCAGAAATTCTGCACGTCACTCACATCTTGATAGTTTGATTTAAAATCCACTGTGGTGGCAAAATTACAAAAATTGTCTCACTGTCAAAAAAAACTGCTGAACTGTCCCAACAGTTTTGGATGCATCATTATGGTGAGCGCAAAGAAAATTTCTCTTTCCAGCAGATGAACGCCACAACAGTTTCTAGAGTCAAATTTTGCACACACATGAGTGTTAATAGATAATTTCAGGACATGCACATTTATGCTGCTTACCCGAAGTGAGTACACACTTTCTGGGATGTGTGATGTGACCTTGTCTGGACGTTGATTAATGTCATTCACTGTATTGTAAACATCTGATGGAATTCGGATATCATAACGATCCGTCTCAAAATCAAACTCTGTTGTTCCAGTAGATGTACTGACAAAAAAACAAACACTGGCAGTTTAAGTGATATGTCATTAGTCAAGAAGAAAGTTAGGACATAAGGGCAGAGAGGGAGGATTGTGTCATGCAATATTTCTTAGAACCATCATTACAAAAACGTTGGAGGCATTAAAAGTTGAACAAAAAACCCAACAAAACACTTGGGGGCACCTCCTACAACTAAATAGGCAAACAGTAACATGTCTGTGTATTAAAAGAGCATCAAACAGAGGAAAAAGGGGCACGCAGGTGGCTAAGTGGTGAAGCTGGCGACCACATAAAAATATTGCGTTGCAGAGCGGGCAGCGCAGGTTTGAGTCCCGGCCTGTCACCAGCTTGCCCATGTGTCTTTTTTTTTTTTTTTTTTTTAAAGAGGAAAAAGATATTAAAGTTGGGAAGGGGTTCACCTTACCCTGAAAAACAGCATGACTAAACAGTTTAAGTATAGGGGAAACCAACAGCCAAGTGCATATGTGCTCAGCAGTGGATGGTTCAGGACCACTGAAGACAAGAAACCAGGTAAATTTTTGGAAATCATGGATGCCACATCCTCCAGGTATGTGTAATAGTATGGGCGTGCATTTCTACATACGTTGTGCAAAAATGTGTGCATGTGGCATCCAGTTGGATTTCCTCTCTTTGTCATGCAAACAAAGCATCAGTTTCCACATCTGTAACCCATCAGCTTTGTTTCTCATACAAACAAGAAAGCTGTTGGTTTGTGTCAGATTCTTGTAGGAGTGATGACTAGATCTGTTAACACATTTTATCTTATTGATCCAGTAATTAAGAGTTTAAAATATAGCTGCAATGAGCAATGAGGGGGGCCAAGCAGTGAGACACGACAGTTTCTAGAAAAAAAGTTGTGAGAATAGCAAGGATGTTGGGGACTTTTTCATCACTTTTATATTGATATTTACTGTCACTACTTCTATATCATGTATTAAAATACATTAGTCACACACACACTGAATACGTTAGGGTTACTGGGGTAAAGGTAAAGCCTGTTATATCTATTACTCATATATGCTTGAGGCCTTAGTGGGGTGCAGGACCATCTCTGGTTCACATGACTTTTGTAACCTCATGTTGTATTTTAGGAAGTCTTATGACAGGTAGGCTCCAAAAGTGGAGTTCTGCAGACCTGCCTGTGTTTTTGTAACGTATGATTAGCAGAGGTTTTAATAGAAAGAAGATCCTTCATTATGACCCCTGCCAGCGCTGTTGTAAATCACTGAGGTAACCTGGTGACATTTGTTTCTTTAGCCCAAGTGGGACAAGAGCTGGCAGAGCTTCAACGGGTGATTGGTTGGAATTTAAGTTTCAGGGGTTGAGACTTTATTTAAATTAGGAGGGGTAAAAGGCAAGTGGGCAGTTACCATCTTTAAGATATAAATGTTGGCCCGCTCTTTGTCTCATGCTCATTTTTTACTTTTTTGCTCTTCCCTTCCTTTTCCTGTCCTCTTCTTCTTCTTCTTCTCTTCCTATTTCTGCATCTTTCTCTGTCTCTTTGTTTCTCTCTTCTTCTCTCTGACTCTCTGTGTGTGTATCTCAGTTTTAACTATGTTACTGTCTGTGTTTTGTGTAACTAAGATGTCTAATAAACAGCCTGCACCGGAACCTGCTCATCTCAATGATTTTTTTGGAAACTTTTGACTTAATTAGGTTTGAATTTTCAGCCAAAAGGAATATGGGGACCCCTAAAATTAGGAACCAACAAGGAACAGGCATTAAGATTTGCCAGCAAGATGTACGGTAACACACTTTTGCTAATTACAGTGCCACCTAAAGATGTAATGACACCAAATTCATTGTGCGTCCTCAGGGAGGGATCCGAAAGCCTACTTTAAAGTTTAGTCTTGATAGGTCAAAGCATTGTCGAGATATAAGCTCACTTCCTTTTTGGTAGGTTTTCAAATTTGATTGTTGCTGGCAAATGCTTCTACAAACTAAAATAAAATGTGATAACGTTTGTGAGGCTTGCGCTAAAGATCATATATACCAAGTTTTGTGAAAAATTGTACAAAATTTGCAACCCGTGAAACATTTGAGGGATTTCCATAACATCCAATATGATGAAAAATGATTTCATAGGGTGTGTTGAACTCTGCTAGATCTAAGGATTCCAACAGTACCTTGATTTCCAAATCGGCAATATGGGTCACAAGTTACAGTTGCAAAAACACAAGTCTAACTTTGCCCCATTGGTGGTGCTAGAGGGGTCAAGGTAGTGGCACATAACCTGGTGAAAATGATGATGAGACTGTCCTGAGGAAGAATGCCAAATTTAAGTTTTGACCAGATGGTCACAGTGCCCACAGCCTCACTGCTTGGCCCCCAATTAGCAAAGCACAGAGAACACTAATCACAATAACACTCTGAAATCACACATAAACATTTATTTGTGTGGATCACAGGCAGACCTGCGGAGATTCCAGATGATGATCCGTGTGCCAGTATTCTCTGAGGATCCCGGTAAACTGATTGCATCAATCTCTGTGAGCAGTTCTTCTTGTGTTGTGAAAGGGGAAAACTGCAGAATGGCCTGCAGACTGGCTTTCTGGTCCTCTCTTACAGAGAGTAAAGGAGAAGTTAAGGACAATTACAGTGAAAACATGGGAAAAAGGGAAGTATGACTCATGGAAGACTGCAAAAAAATACCCTTCCTTCTCAATGATATTCAATCGTGTGAAAACCATAGCAGACTTGTACAGTGTAAAACTTTGCATTTTAAATTCAGCATTTTCTGCAACTCCAACCCTTAAATAAATCAAGCCATGCATGATAACATTTGGCCAGTCTCCACTCATACAGTCACACTGAAAAGAAAGTTTGCGCAGGACTCCAGGCAGAATTAAGAGGGCAAATAGCAGCTAGGTGCTGCTAACCAAATGAACTTGATTAACTGATCATCAGCAAATGTGAGCACCTCCATAAAAGCAGAAGATCTGGCAGTTTGCTAGTCTAAAACATTCAGTTGTGTCAACACAATATCACAGTTTCTTAGGAATTTCACCCCAAAGTCAGACTGTACAATGCTCAAGAGAAATTTGGAAGTTAGAGCATGAAATGTTTAAGTTCATGACACTACAATTAGAAAAAGACTCAACAAGTGTGGCATGTTTAAGAAGGGTTGCCAGGAGAAAGCTTCTTCTCTCTAAAAGGAACATAGCAGCACAGCTTAGGTTTGCAAAGTTACATCTGAGCAAACCATAAGATTTCTGGAACAAAGCACTTTGGATATATGAGACCAAAGGGGAGACAATTGCCCATAATGCACAGCACCATGTTTGGCACAAATCAAACACAGCACATCAGCAAACACCTCGTACCAACTTTGAAGCACAGTGGTTGAGGGGTGATAATCTGGGCTTGTTTTGCCATCTTAAAACTGGGCACCTTGCAGTCATTAATTCAACTATGAACTCCTCTGTATACCAAAACAAATCTACAACAGAATGGGTGAAAAAGAAAAGAATCAAGGCGTTGCAATGCCCCAGTCAAAATCCACACCTCAACCTGACTGAAATGTTGTGACGGGACCTTAAGAGAGCTGTGCTTTAACGAATGCCTGCAAACCTCAATGAATTGAAGTAACATTGTAAAGAACAGTGGGCCCAGTGGGCTGGTGCACAGTGGCATATGTCACAGTTCTGGTGAAGCTCTTGCTTTTCTGCAGACCTCACTTGCAAATCAACAGAACAGGACAAACACAGAGTGGTGCTACATTTTTAAGGGCAAAGTTGCAGGACTTTGTTATCACACCTTTTATAAAGCCTCTAATGACATTTTATAATTTTTTAAAAAGAAACACAAATCTCACTCTGGTTTGATTAAGAGCTTACATTTAAACTGTTTACTGTGTCTCTGAGGTTTCTCTACAATGACTGGATTGCTCCTATTCCTAATTCACTTGACTACATTTGATCCTGGAGTAATGAAGACATAGATGATATATATATTACTGTGTTAGAAAAAGGATATACTTGTTTGTGTTCCGCTCTTCAAAGGAAACAATAGGTACAATTATTTGCTTGGCACCAATCTTTTCCAGGTAGGTCTGAGAGAGCATCCCCACGCATGAGATCCTTTTCGACTTGGAGAAGACAACAGCATCTCTGCCAAGACGCATGGAGCCAGACTTGAAGCCATTGCCATAGATTCCAATTGGCTCTTGACCATTCACAGCAATTTTGTCACTGTAGCCAAAGCTGAAGGAGGCAAAATGGAAAAATTACACAAAAAAAAAAGAAAAAGTACCAAACTGACTTTCTACAAGTTTCAGTAGTTGCATGTGTACCTGAGCATCTTATGCATCGTTTCATGGTCCAGTCCATTTCCATTATCCATAAAGCTGAGGCATTCTTTTTCTTTGACCACAGTTTTATCAATCCAAAACTGTTTTGCACTGACGTCTGGGTCGTAGGCATTGTCTGTGAAGAAACAGTTTCAGGAGACATTTCAAATCCAGACACAATATTAAAATTACTGCGCTGATGAGCCACACACAGGGATTCAAATGTGACTCCATTTTTCTGATAGGCACAGTGTACATATTATACAGGTTCATGAAGTTAGTACTTCATACTAAAATTAGTACTAAAGTTAGTACTTAATAATGTGATGAAGAGCTAAGAATTACTAAGATATAAGACGTGTATTTTTTATTGTTTACCACGCAAAAAGGGGGAATTACTAACAATATAAGCACAATAAACCAAAAAAAAAAAACATATACAGGCGTCAGCTATTAGCTAGATTGTTATCCAAACATTGGTAATATGTCTGCGATGTGCCAGTGTGCCTGAAGTAGTCAAATAGAAGCAAACTTTGAAATAAAATGACATAACAATGACTCACCAATCAGTTCAGCTATTGCGCTGAAGGGCCAGGTGTGGCTGGTGGAGTTGCTATGAAGAAACTTGGGTGAAAGCTACAAGCAGAACAAATGAAATTTCACAAATTACTTGCATATTATATCACACTATTTTTGTTTTTGTTTTCACATATCCATCACATTAAAGTGGCTTTATTGTGCTATGCTGTTTTTTTTTTTTTTTTTAATATTACTACATTCAAAATAAATTGTGTTTAAAATAAAGGTTTGATGGAATTCTGAAACCTAAACCCGGCCCATTCAGCACTGCACTGGTTAACTTAATGAAAATAAATTAATAAATATTTTATTAAGAAAACATCAGATGCTCACAAGCAGAACAGTAGAGGGACAGGGTTCCCACATGTGGCAAATGGACAGGAAATCCAGTTAAAAATATTTGAGTAAACTGTCTCAAAAACAGATTTCAAAATATTGAGGGCGTTGCTCATAGGCTGCATCGCTTATCAGGCGGTGCTCATTGTCTTCTGAAGAATAGCATAAAAACAAACTAGAGACTAGAGAAAGGAGTACCTTAGTGAAGGTTTAAGACATATTATGTGCCTCAAATAACTTCTCTGAACTTTTAACAGCCTTAGAGGGAAAGAAAGATCTTTTTACTTTGTACTCTTTATTATTAGTGTTTGTATGCAAATAAATAACATTTAAATGTTTGTGGTTTTCTTGAGAGAGAGAGAGAGAGAGAGAGCACATTTTTCAGTATGAATATAAAATTTACTTGAAAATCTAAACTTAGCACAGAAAGAAAATAAATTTGTGTTTGGCTGATTACTTTTTTGTTGTAACAGTAGCATGTGGAAGAACCACACACAACCACAACAGCCCAGCACCTCCTCGTCATGCTGGTCACCAGCTTGGACACACACACACACACACTGCTGTGGAATGGCATCCCATTCTTCAACCAGCTACAAGCATTTGTCGCAAGTCAGCCAATGTGGTTGTGTTTGCCACTCTGGCAAAAACAGAACACCCAAGCTGATCCCACGAGTGTTCAATGGGGTTGATGTCAGAACTACAGACAGGTCACTCCATCCTCTCCACTCCCAAATTCTGGAGGTAGTCTCTGATAAACCCCACTCTGTGGGCGTGAGCATTGTCATCTCTTGGATACAGTGTGGTCCCAGACTGTGGACATATGGAGTTTCCACTGGTTGCAGAATCTCATCTCTGCATAGAGATTGCCGCCAATGATGACAAGCCTGATTGTCAGCACCAGAAGCTTCAAACAAGAGTCAATAGCAGAATAAGCTGCTTGACACTGGCAGAGAAGTTAAGTTTTTCATAGACTCAACTCACATACTCAACTCTGCTGCTCAACCCCCAAATGCATTTTCCTCACAAATGTGGCACATTTTAGGAAATAAACAGGCTTTCCAAAGGTATAAGATTTATTGCCAAGAAACACTGTTATAATAAAGAAATAACTGACCAAACACAAATTTCTGAGTATTTCAAAAACTGCTGATCTACTGGGATTTTCCTGCACAACCATCTCTAGGGTTACAGAGAATGTTCAGAAAAAGAGAAAATATCCAGTAAGCTGCTAGTTCTCTAGAGGAAAATGCCTTGTTGATGTCAGAAATCAGAGAACGAATGGCCAAACTGTATCAAGCTAATAAGAAGACAACAGTAACTGAAATAACCAGAAAAGCACCAGAGCCCAATAGAAAGTGTTGCCTGGTCTGATGAATCTCAATTTCTGCTGCAATATTTAGACAGTAGGCTCAGAATTAGATGTAAACAACATGAAAGCATGGATCCATCCTGTCTTTAATCAATGGTTCAGGCTGCTGCTGGTGGTGTAATAGTTTGGGGATTGTTTCTCTAAGCACTCTGTGCCACTTGGTACCAGCTAGGCATTATTTAAAAACCACAGGCTACTTGAGTATTGTTGCTGAACATGTCCATGCCTTTATGACCACAGTGTGCCCATCTTCTTGTGCTCCCAACAGAACGCACCACGTCACAAAACTCAAATCATCTCAAACTAATTCCGTAAATATGGCAATGAGTTCACTGTACTCAAAAGGCCTCCGCAGTCACCATATAGAGCACATTTGGAGTGTGGCAGTATGGGAGATCTGCATCAGCTTTGTGATACTATCATGTCAATATGGACCAAAATCTCTGAGGAATGTTCCCAGCACCTTGATAAACCTCTGCCCCTAATATATTAAGGCATTGTTTTTCTTTTTATCACTTTCATTTTATAATAAACAAAAACAAAAACCAGTGTCGGAAGAAAAAGAATTCAAGAGGGTGTAAAATGTGCAACAAATCTCCGCAGTCAAACAAAACATGACCTCAAACCACTTTAAACCCCTGTTTTGCTATCATGAGTGATAACACGAGTGACACACTTACTATAGTGTAATAAACAAACAGAGGGCTTTAACGGGAATGTAAATAGGGTGAAAGCAACATTAAAGTGAATTAAATCTTAGGCAAACCCCATATGGCCTCCTAGCAAATGAGATTTGGGTTTCAAAGAGAATACATTGGTACTGGTAAGGTGCGGAACTGGAACAAGACCAGCCGGATGTTATCACCAATATCGTTACGGGTTATAAATCAGCCGTGAGCCAGGAAAACGAAACTTATCACTAGCCTTACTTCACAGCACAACCAGGACTAATTTCCAAGCAAACAGTACTGCTGTTAACGCTGACTGACCGTTAGCAGTTCACAGCTATCTCAAATATGAACTGACCAGCTACTACATGCGAGGACGGAGCTCAGTGGTAACAACGGCCAGCATAGCTTTAACCACAGCAAGCCTGCTGTATGGATGTAATTAACCTCAGTGCTCACAGACGTAGAGTCTTACTATCCTTTCCACTGCTCACATATTTTGTTCACGTGTAAAAAGGCAAAAAAAGAGAGGCAAAACTCATTAAACAAATAAGTAAACTCCTCTCACCGTGCTTAGCGGAACACCGTGCCCCGTCTGCGCCGCCATTTTTTTCCACGATAGGATTGCGGTGGGCGGAGTGAGGTCCGAGCATCCGCGGGTCGGCCAAAGCACAAGTTATACACAACTATTAAACAACGCGCTTTTAAGTTAATTAAAATTTGGCTTGCTTATGTGTAATATTAATGTATCCGCCTCGTATTCAAGGCTTTATTTGCTTATTTAAAGATGTTAGGGTCACTTCCGGTCTGACGGTTCCACAATAAAAGCATGCTATTTGAGCATTTCATTGAAATGAGTTTCATTCAGTGACGTGCGGTGAGGTTTGTAATGGGTGAGGCACTGACTAGTCTGGAGTCGATGTTCAGATATAAAAACCCAAAATAAAAGCTTAGATTTTCAATTTTAGTTAATCTAATGATTAATTATGCTTTAATCAACACCATACAGTTGTGTGTGTGTGTGGGGGGGGTATTCCTCTTTTTAAATAAAAAAAAAACAAAACAAAACATGTATTATCTTTTATTTGAAGACGAAGTCTACGCGCCTATCTTGCTGCTGGGACAGAACTGCTGCAGCACTGCCCCCTATCTGTGCGGCACGGTACTTTCTGCCTGTGTACACCCTGTGTATTTTCACCGATCACACATTTGTGACCGATCACAAAAAATAAACATGTCACACACATTCATTCAATATATTAGACAGACTGTGGAACATCAGCATGTGTAGCACATGTGTAATCAAACGAATATTGGCGATATAAAGAGAAACAGCAATGGGCATGCGCCAACCGCCTGCTTCATTTATTGTATGTGACACAGCGCCACCAGAGGTGAGGCACAGCACTGCACTGGCTTTCTTCTATGTTTTTGAACAAGCAATACCTAAATTCCACGATTTTGACCATTAAAGTGTTGAAATAATTCAGAAAACAGTTTTATAAAACAGTTTTACCTCTGCCGCCCATGGATGGAGGCATCATATTTTCTTGCTGTGTGGTACTTAAATCTGTACTCCAAGGATCAAACATGATGTGTCAAAAAGTGGACACTTCAGGCTGGTTCCACAATAAAATAATGCCCACCTTTACAGCAGGAATAAAATGTTACAAAACAGCTACAAGGTGAATTTTTATAAGACCAGGTTTATGTAAAATTTTAAACACGTTATCTGTAATGTAGGGCTTTGATAGTCATGCAGATTCCTGACTTGTATTTTTCAGCATTAGGTTGCAATAAAACACTCTTAAGGTGTGGGGTGGGAGTGGGGTTGTCCCACATTGGTTTCACCAGTGATTGTAATGACCCAGCCGTTTTCCACACCTCAGCTCATGTGATTATGCACATGATCAATAGAGGGTCAATGACCACCTCCAGGGGACATTGGGGTTTAAATACCTGGGTGTCTCCACCGTTTGGCTTTAGAAGTGAAGAAGCCTTTCGGATTAGAGATGAAATGTCTAGTCCAGCTGTATTTTTTTCAAGCTCCATAGCCTACCATGACCTGGATGCCTGAGAAGTTTCACAGACATATTATAGCTGTTAAAAACTGTCCTCAATTCTATATTATCAAAAAGATCCCCATCACTACCACTTCTAATTATCAGTATTGATTGAACACTGATCAAAACTTAAAACACAAAATTTGCTTAGTGCAAACCAGTCTGCAGCAGAAAATCTCACGTGTGGAATTTGTGTGTGTGCTTTCCACACTCACTGAAAGGGCAACTCAGGTGGCTTTATAAGGACTTCCCCATCCCTTCCTTAGAATCAGCAGTTAACTTTATATGCATCTCTTTGGATTATGGGAGGAAGCTGGAGTACCCAGACTGCACCCCCCACCCCCCCAATGCTGACTCATTACTTGTGTCTGTGTCAGGCCACCCTCTGACCTTTGTATAACCTCTTTTACTCATATGTACCTTTTCTGTTTTAGTATTTCTGTTTGGAGATTCCACAACGATCCTTTGAAGACCAGCCAATTCTTGCAGGAACCTGGGCAAATGTGGTGACCTAGATTTGCCTGCTTGACAACTTGAAAGAGCAAGATGTTTGCAAAAAGTGCTGAATGAGATTTGTGCAAACCTGATTTTTTTTTTTTTTTTGAAAAAGGCTTTTGGAATTCTTTAATTTTGGCACAAATATTTCTTTGAACTCCAGGAAGAGAACTAATTCTAAATTAGTGGATCAACATCAATATGAATCAAAACATGCTTTTTTGGCATTACTCAAGAATTTACCGTTATTGAATAAACTGTCACACACTGAATAAAATTAAGTAACCTGCAACTTACTGCAAGGTGGTTATCCAGTGTTCTCTGTTTTGAAATATATTTCCAAATCCCACTTTGTTACAGCACGCAGGTCCAACAAACTATGAGTATGAACCTAAAACTGAGCTGATTAGCTTTGAGGTGGGGAAACTGATGGGCTGACTGCTGAGCTCTGAATTATTAATGGAGCAGTTGCAATGGGAAAATAAAGAGCAGAGCCCCCATTTTAATCCAGTAAAAAAAATAAATTAGATAAAGCATGAGGACCTCCCCTGGAGAAGAATTGCAACTGCTGCAGAAGTTCAGCCTTTGATATTTCCAACTAATGACAACTAAAGGCCTTGATGTGGGATCACTTAAGTAATAGACACATTCTACCATCAACTATTTGGATGAATTTCTACAATTTGTGGGGTTATCTGTCAGTTTCCCACACTTGCCATTGGTTTGCTTATGGACTCTGTACAAATGACCTTCTCCATGTCCATAACTTCAATTAAAAATGGTTGCAACAGTGAAAGGACAGAGAAGCATGCCAGTGTTTAAAATGTGCAGTACAGCATTGTGTCATAGTTCTACGATTTGCCCTAAAAGGAGGCTGAAATGTGGCACACTGACTGTGGAACAAGTAGCCAATGTCTCTCCGCTGAGTGAGAGGATGTTCCTGATTAAAGATGTAACAAAACTGTCCTTAACTGAGCTTCTCCAAATTGCATCTGTTAAAGATTCAACTTTTCCTAAATTGCCACCTGAAACTCACATTCTTTTGCACAACTCCACTGTTGTGTCTTCAGTGATTTTGCCTTTGTGTTTTGCAGTGGTAGCTTTGCTTTTTTAGGCTACATGCAAATATTAGATAATTGGTCTTGCTTAAACTTTAAATTGTAAATCATGTCTGAAACCCATCTTCAAGAATAGAGCCCTTCACTGTTACTATAGTAACCTTGTGAAACAATATGGATTAAAACATTAAATATTTTCAGTACTTACCAAATTCATAAATTGCCATAATTTTAGGTTACACAGTAATATCCCTCCAAAACAAATATGTAAAAACAAGCACCTTAAAGCTGTAAATCAAAAATCACAGCATGTCATTTTAATGTTTGATTTATTGAATTTTATTTTTGCTAAATTAAAACTTGACCTGGTCCTTTAAACATTCAAAATAACTTAAACATTCAGCACTGTGGAAAAAGAACAGATAATGGCCAGTTGTAAAAACTTTCCATGGACAATTTCCCTTAAACACCAAAAAGAGGTTTGTTTCCTGTTATACACAAAACACATTCAGTAACTTACCAATGAAACTCTTAGGATAACTTATTATCAATAAGCATAAAGATGATTAGTCTTTACATTCTCCCAGTCAAAGAGACCTGTATATAGTTGTACTACAGATTGAAGTTAACAGTTATGGAAATGAACATTACTTAATTAGATCCTTCATAAAGAAACCTGCTCATTGGTGCCAAACTTGAAGAATCTTTGCTGAAGCAATCATTATTATATGATGCATGCTTTGTAAAAACCTTAATGGTAATTGTTTTTAGTCATAAAGCAAACAGAAGATGCTAATGGGACAGTCTCAGTGTGTGGATAACTTGCAGATGAGAAAGAAGCATTTCCCAATGATTTGTAATTAATTTCCATAACCAGTTAATTCCCATCATTTCAGATACCAAACAAAGACCCTTGTAAATCACCATAACATCCCTTTGTTTTTTTCCCCCAGTAGATTCCATGTGAAGATCAGACAAGAAGTTAAAACACTAAAAAGCAAAATTTCAAAACATTTCCTTTTTTTTTTTTTCCTATTTCACAATACAACATTATTACTGATTGTGCCCATTTTACATATTCAACTTGTATGGCTGCTGGTCAAAAAAGCTTCAGGATAGGGTATCTAGCTCTCCATGGAGTCGAGGAACTCTTCTTCTGTGATGTGCTCCAGCTTCGTCAGGACTGCGTATGAACTGGCGGGTGGGTAGTCTGCAACAGGGACATAGGCTGCAGGATCACTGGAGGGGGGAGAGCCCTGGAAGGAATGGACAAGGGTGCGAAGGAAAGGCAACAACTGTGTGATGGAGGAGAGGGAGTGCTGAGTGAGGAGGGGGAACTCCAAATGCTCTGTTGAAGATTCCTCGCTCAGTTCATCAAGTGTCTGAAATAGCACGACAGGGCACCATAATTAGAGTGAGGTGACTAAATATTATAAATGGTTTCTATTTAACAAATTTAATAAAAATAGGGTTAGGGTTCCCTGAAATGTTCACTTTGATTGAGTCATTTCCACTTTCAGCTCTGAGAAACTGATGCACTAACTATGAGTTGTTTTAACCCCTGGTCTGTACCCCCATTACAATTTTGTCTTTTGTGTTATTTAACACAGAAACAGACCAGACAACATAATGACCCTGTATGATTATGTTATGGCAACCAGATTTATAGAATGATTCAGACTGAGTTTTTCATCCATTCAGGGCTCCATTTCTAGTGGAAACGGTGTTGTTTTGATGCGTTTCAGCCTTCAGTTTACACAAGAACGGAGTGAAAAACAATACTTTTTGGAAACAGCCTCCAGAGTTGTGCGTTTCTAAAACGCTCCGGCCTCAGTTTCCCTGTAAACCGACAAAAACAATGCTTTTTGGAAAAGGGGGGACTCGCACCATGGTTGCAACCATAGTGCACATGTGCGAGTTCCCCCGTTTTCAAAAAGTATAATTTTCATTCCATTCTTAGGTGTAAACGGGGCCTCAAACTCACACGAAGCTGAAAGAGGCACATACAGAACATACATGTAAGTTTGACTTTGTGAGACTGGGTGCTTGCTCACAAAACATGAGAAACATTTTTGAAAGGAGATTATGAAAATCATGAACAAAGTGGAGGAGTGAAAGACCACAAATACATAACTGTGAGGCAGTGATGGTGACCTGGCTCCTGACCTGTAAGCAGGCCTACAATGTGTCTTCAGAGTGTGGGACAAGATTATTCACAGATTACACTAAAAGGATGTTTCCTCAATTTTGGTGACCCTGACTATGAATCTTTTACCCCCAAACTTTTTAAAGTACTTGAAATTGGAGAAAAATTTACTGTTCCAGCTCTGGTTTCTTACCCCATAGCGTTGCTGTATTCCTTCCAGCACTCTCACAATGTGTGGAATGCACTCCTGTTCGTTTTCTATCAGTGCATTTTCTGGACCACTGTAACGACTTACATCCACTTCAGGAACAAATGCCCAGCGATACCTGTATGATAAACAGATATTTACACCAATTAGGTAAGACAGACAGCAATATCCAGACAAAATGACTAATTATTACTCAATTATTACACAACAATTTCCTCTCTTACATTTGAAAGAGTGGTATCCGCTCTGGGGGAAAGCCAGGGAAGTGTCCAGAAACTTGCAGGCTGACAGGTACATGTCCAACTCTGCCTGAGAGAAATTAACCTGTCCATTTCTGTCAAGGGTTCCACGCGCCACCTTAGCCAGTCTTGGTGGTACACAAGAACAAAGAAGAGGCACAAGGTTTTTAAGAGTGAGACACTCAAAAGAGTGGAATGAATTAGGAGTTTATGAATAAAAGAATTGACCCACTTTGAGCTGTCTTTATCCACTTTCAGAGCCTTCTCCAGACGTGTAAAAGTGCGAATCTAAAAAAGCAGATACGAAAAGGTGTTAAACACAGTTTGCTCCATGTCTAAAACCAGTTTATTAGAGAAATGGGTTCTTACCAGTTCTGTGACCATTATGGGCCAAAGAGACGTCAGGTGCTGGGTGGAAATCCGCAACAAGAGAACACGAAACATCAGGAACATCTGGGCAAAACAGCAGGGCTCGGGTTCATACGTAAAGTCTCTGTGAGACGCTCTGGAAGGAAGAGGAAGAACAAAATTGATTTAATGGTTGTTTTTCAAGCTGGATTGAGCTAAATCCCATTTAAATGTACATAAATATGCAGTAACAGTGGCCCACCTTGAATGAGGGGCAAATAGAGATGGTACTGGTCCAGTTCTCCGCTGAACATGGCAAACGCCTGCCGTTTCAGCAGCATGGGCTTCTGGTCAACGTTAGCAAACAGTTTCAAGGAGCTACTCTGCATGCCTGTAGCACAAACAAATGAAAATTTGTAATAGCAAATAAAAACATCTCATTTAAATTTGTTACAGTGATGCTGTGACTGTTTTTTTGTCTGTACATCACTTTGAATCCTTGAGAATCCTGAACTCTTATCACAGAATAGCTCTCACACTTATACTTTCAGTAACTTTCCAGAGTTAGGCTGTACTCACTCATGAGGTCTTTAAACATGGTCTTCTCATGAGTCAGCAGGTGGTCAATAATGGATTTCCAACTGCAGAGAACACGGAGCAAGCAAGCAGCAGGCATTATGGGCTGGCGATGTTAAAGTTGTACATACAATACAACTTAAAACTTTTGGCAGATCAAATGCTTTAAAGAAAAAAAAATCTAAGAAAGAAAATAGAAAATTTTATGCTAAATGTATGTCGACTGTGGGTAAGAGTTACAGCGATTTAATATTATAAGAAATTGGTTTTTGAGTGGTGAGAACTGAATGCATCACGATCAGTGAAGAGGATGTATTGGACTGAAAAATTCTGTGTTTTTTCCTTTACCAAAATAATTGGGAGTTTACTTGCTGATAATATTTAAGGACTTCTTATAAAGATAATTGTTTTCTTTCTTCTGTTGGACAACATCGCGATTTACTGAGTCTTATATGTTAAATGATATAAGTGAGTGTGTCGTTTGGTTTTTAAATGTATATCTGATGTTTACTTTTTGCTGGTTTGTGCTGTGCACATGATGTGTGCCATAAACACCAGTTTAGATTTCAGACTTTCATATTATTCTGGGAACACCTGTGAATACCTGTAAACATCTGTAGGATTAACCAGAACTCCCTATAACCTATATAAGTTAATTAAACGCTTTTTCTTTATTCAACCATTTGTATGTTCTTTGAATTAGAAACACCGTTAAACATTTAAGAGCACCTTTCCCACCAAAACCTGCTTTATGTCTTAAGAAAGCCTGAAAATAACAGGGATTAGGGTTTGCTCTGATTCATGTGAAATCTGTGCAGTGGGAGGTCTAATGGTTAGCAAGCCAGGGGCATGGCTGAGATTAACACCACTGTCAGGTTTTCAAGATGTTTTCCACAACAGGGATATTTTAGACAGTCAGTTCTTGCTTTTTTTTTTAGGATCCCCGAGGCACATAACTTATTGAACCGTGGCATCAGTGTGAACTTAAAATGTTACCTTACATTCAGTTTTATGTGTTGACCTCTTGGTAGGGTTAGGGGAAAGCAAATTCCCTCCCTAATGGAAATGTGTTAAAAAAATTTTGTCTTTTCTTTTGCTAGACATTTTCTTCTTCACTTTCTAAGTGGTCAGCCAAGAAGTCAAGTATCACATACCTATTGTATGAGTCTAATGGGGCATCTCAAGGTGAAGGCAAATACATGTGTGTATAAAAAATTGTATGCAACACACAATATACAAACCTGTGTGCACAGGAGGCATCCATTGTGAAGAAGAGGGGGTCCATGAAAAGCTCAAAAACCTCCTTCTTCCAGGCCCTTTTGGTATAGGCATACCCGCTCAGACTGCTAAGCAGCTGGGCACCCGCCTCAAAGCTGGGCATGTTGTAGGCACTACAGGAGGGAAGGCCCAAGTTAAAGGATTCTGTTAAGCCTTATGAGACCAAAGCTGTCAGCATTACACAAGTTACCTGTGGTTCTTCAGGTAGGGGAAAACATAGTACATGAGACGTGAGATGAGGGGAACAGCTCTCTCCTTCTCGTCGCTGCGATATACCATGTCCAGAAGTGGTGCCAAGATCTACACAGTTCAAAACGGTGTTTAATAGTACCTTGAGCACACACAAAAACATGTATCTATTTATTTAATAATAAATAAAATCCCACCTCAGCCAGAAGTACAAGAGCCTGCACGCTGTAAACTGAGGGAGCAGAAGAGGAGACCATAGTGCTAGCTTGAGCTGCGGGCTCTAGCAAGGACAGAAAGAACAGTAGGATAATTTGTTAGATGCAATAAGAGGCGTATGGGTGCTGTGGCCACTAGGCCTAAGAATGTGGGTGCTTTAGGGTAGAATAGAACAGAAACGTTACAACATAAGATCAAAGTCATTTTAGGAGACAAGGGTGACTCACTAGCAAGGACCCCAACCCTAAATGCGAAAGAAAAATGGAAATGACAAGCGGGTTTGTGGGGTATGCTTGTGTTTATAGATGGAAAAAGAAGGGAAGTGTTTGGGATGTGGTCCTGCTACTGAACTTTAGATACCTTATGTCCCACTGAAACAGTGCCCTGTGAA
The DNA here is from genome assembly GCA_024447675.2 of Pterophyllum scalare. Lineage (NCBI taxonomy): Eukaryota > Metazoa > Chordata > Actinopteri > Cichliformes > Cichlidae > Pterophyllum > Pterophyllum scalare. Next base: position 4,146 of record JAMQGT020012318.1, on the reverse strand, counting down.
AGACTGGAAAGCTGTTTAGGGTGTGCCCCTATGAGAGCTGGGACAGGCTGTAGATGGGAGAAATATGCTCTCTCTTTCTAGTGCTCTAGTTGCAGCATTTTGGATAACTGAAGACTTTTCAGGGAGTTTGTAGGACAACATGATAATGAATTACAATAGTCCAGCCTAGAAAAATAAATGCATGAACTAGTTTCTCAGCATCACTCTGAGACAGGATGTTTCTAATTTTAGAGATAATGCGCAAATGCGAGAAAGCAGTCCTACATATTTGTTTAATATGTGCATTGAAGGACATATCCTAGTCAAAAATGACTCCAAGATTCCTCACAGTGTTACTGGAGGCCAAGGTAATGCCATCCAGAGTAAGTATCTGGTTAGACATCATGTTTCTAAGATTTGTTGAGCCAAGTTGTTAATTTTCTCAATGAACAGCCAGGCACTGAAGCTGTATGGATTTGTCATAGGAAGTTACCATCCACATCAACATCATCTGGCTCATCTGCTTCTGGGCACACTTGTGGTTGAACTTTGACCTCAAGGCTGCGGCTGAGCCAACTGGTCTGCTCCAGAGATGACCCTGCAATCCCACCTACTGCCTCGAGGATCCTCTGAGTCACCTCCTGTGCAATGATTTAATAATTAAGGACCAGCACTTGCTTACTGAGTCAATCGGCAGCTCATTAACATTAACACACTGCGTCTCACCTGCAGATCTCTAGTATCCTTCTTATTGTCCAAGTTAGGGAGCCTATTGACAAAGTCGTTCAGGATTCTGCAAGAGAGAATCTGTTACTAAACATCGAACCCCCCACCCCCTTAACACACACAAAAACATACAAGGAAAATTATTAATACTGTGGTAGCCTAAGGGGAGGGGGCACCAGTGCAAAGTCTTATGGAACTGTTCATGCTGGCGTTCATGCTTTGAGTTGCAGTTTTATATCAGTTATTCCAGTTCAGTTGCGCTGGTCTCTCACTGTTAGTAGTAGTTTGTAATGTGAATTGCACTTGTTTGTCTGGTATTGAGTGTCGCTAGTAATGGGCCACAAAGACTGAGACTGCTGTGGCAGCTAATGACCTCGGGTCACTGTTCCTGTTTGTGGTTGGTTTTTCTTTTATGCTAATAAAGCTGGGGTTGAGTGGTGTATGGAACACAGTAACTGCAAGTGTAGACAGATCTGTCTCCTTCCACCTGAGCTCGCCACAATGCGTTTAAATACTGAAGTGCAGACATAGTTACGAGAGTAAAGATGAGAACTGACCCCAGCAGTAAGAAGTGTCCAGGGGGGGCCAGGTTGAGCTGAACAGACTCCCGCAACAGACTAAGGAGAGGAGTGACGTTTTCCTGTAGAGCCTGAGCTGAAATACTACGTACAGAAGCAGAGATTGTTTCAAAAAAGAGAGCATTTACAGATTAATCTCTGTTAACCTGAGGTTTGTATTTGACCTGTATTCTTGCACTGACCTCTGGATATAGGTGAAGCTGAACTGTAACATGGGGATATCAACCAGAGTCGACTTCTGATAGAGAGAAAAAAGAAAAAAAACAATTTAAGACATTTACAAATTACAAATCTTAAAACATCATTCCACGTACCAATGCTTTTGTACCTGTTCTCCTTTGATCTGATGTGGCTTTTTCACCACCTCTTTGACCAAGTGCAGGACACCGTCTGTGTGCAAAGTGTTCAGTGATTTCACCAGCTCCACAATGGTCTGACGAGACTCGCTGGCTACAGGTAAAACCTGAAGGAGAACAGAGTGGGAAGCTGCCAGCTGGTGCCTTAAAGCCATTGGGTGACTCAGATATGAATGCCCTTTCATTGTTTCTACACACAGCAGGTCTTACTTTGTTTTTGTGTCTCTTTTTAAGTCTTCCTGTTGCTCCACACGACTCCAAGTGATGCCATTACCTGAATGCCATACTGACCAGTTAGAGGGAGCAGGAACTCCAGTATCCGCTGCCGCAAGACCTAAACACGCACACGTTGTGAATGGATGACTTCATAATAACACTTAAAGCATTAATAAGACAGCTCCATCTTGATAAATACATATTTTTTGGCATATAAAAATATATTGAATATTTATTTCTTTTATTTAAATTTTATTTAACAGGGATGATGCCATTTAACATACACAAAGACATACCTTGGTGCTTCTGAAATAAACAGAAGTAGAAGTGTGTCTGATGCTCTGGGCAGCATCTGATGCACGCCTCTGAGTCTCTTCCCTCATGACCACACCCCATAGCAATGCCATGCTGTTGAGCATTTGTGGCAGTGCTTCAATCACAGCATTGCGTGCATTACGGACATCCACAGGATCGCAGGCAACGAGGGACTGATGGAGGGGCAAAGAGGGAACAAAATGAGCATTAAATGATTGTAGATGTAAGAGATACATACTGTATCAGTGTTTATGTATGTGCTCTGTTTCTTACCCTTTTGTTGTCCAGCAGACAATAGTGTGTAATGGTGGTTAGGCCTTCCAGCAGAGTCAGTGGGTAGTCAGGGGCAATGTTCTCCTTCCTACCACTTAGACTGTTAAAAAATTTGGAAAATACATAAAATAATTAATTAAATGTAAAATCTCATTTTAGGAAATCCTGTTAGTATAATATCACACAAACTGTACATGTTCAATACATAAAGATCTAGCAAAGACCTGAGTTTGAGAAACTAAAAAATAAAGAAAATGTGAGAAAATAAAGTTAAAGTTCTCCTGTGTATTTAGGTTACCTCTGGTTTGTTTTTCCACCATCATGTTCATACAGCTTGACGAGCTCATCCAAGTTTCTGCAGATCTGACTGATGAGTGGAGTGACAATGATGCCCAATGACCGCCCCAAGTACGGCAGAGAGGAGCACAGCAGTGACACCCAGTGGGGGTGCATCGCATAGCCATATTGTGGCTGCAGAGCCCTGGCTGCAGCAGAAACAAACATCCCTTGGGCTGTGATTGGGTGGCTTTGGACGTACTGGGCTGCTTTGATGGACTGCTGGAAAAGGACTGCAGTTTGCCACTCACGAGCAAGGGGGGTGCTGGCAGGTGAGGATTCACGAGTCTCCCTAGGCTGGCCAGGTGTTCCGCTCGACCCGACTGCTGAGGTAGCCCCACTTGACCACACATGGTATTCCAGGACTATGAGTGCCTGGAGCATTTTGAGCAATTCCATTTGTAAAGGGTATTGCTCCTGTGCCCCTCCTGCTCCAAGATTCACCAGACTTTCCTCTGAGAGGCCTCCCTGCTCCTCTAGCAGCTCCACCCCTTTAGATTGTCCCTTGTCTATCCCCCTCTGGCTGACATACATAGATGCAGAAAGTGTTAGCAGAGCATATTGCTGCACTTTACAACCAGAGAGGAGTCTGCAGATGAACTCTATATTGGACACATCCTGTCCTCGTGCTGTGCAGCAAAGCTGGTTCACAATCCGAGTCAACACCGCCACACTCTTCACCTGCACCTCTCTGTTCCCCTGCAGGTCAAGGGGATTCAGGCTCAGATAGGAAGGATAATGAGAGCGAAGGAATCGCAGGCACAGTGACACCAGCAGTTCGATGAGCAGGGATGGGGGTGCAGAAGGGCTGGAGGAAGGGGAAAGAAGGCAGCCGTGGAAGCTCTTGCCATCTAGAGCCTGTTGGTGACGCTGCAGAAGGTTAGAGACCAGGTTTAAATGTGCAGCAGAGCTTGTGTCCAGTGAGGTGAAAGAAAGAGCATCCACCAGAGGGCACTCAGCACTGCTCCTTAAACAGGCTGTCTAGCAGTGCCAAGCCTTGGAGCAGATGGCGCCAGCCGCCCGCCACAGGGTACAGCAGCACATGGCGGAACAGGGAGTCCATGGCCTCTCTCTTTTCACGTTCCTGTTTTAACAGGCGAGACTTGGCCATGGCCTCCAGCTCTAAATCCTCCTCATCTTCACTTGACAGCGAATCAGAGGCCTGTGCGTGCTCTGACTCAACCCTCCTCGTAGGCCATTGAGCAGGGCCCCTTCCTCAATGCTGGGGTATGGAGTAGAGCCTGAACTGGTGTTCTCTGTGGAAACCTGAGCACCACTGGTGTCAGCTGACTCAGTGTGTTCACTCTCAGCCAGCAATACGTAACTGAACGAAGTACATAACACTGAACCAAGTAGATGACATAACA